>NDGN011404779.1:0-10267 GCA_002564285.1 Tympanoctomys barrerae | reverse complement strand
GCCAGGTGCCCGGCCCGACCCAGCCCCGGCCCCACCGGCGCGGAAGGGAGGGACGAGAGGAGCGGGCGCGAGGCTTCGCCCGCGGAGCGCCTGCCCGCGACCTGCCTTCTGCCTTCAGGCCCCGCGTCCAGGAGCGCAGTCGGGGGCTGCGGAATTCAGGAGCGTTTCATGGGCAGTAAGGAGCAGCAGAGCAGCTCCTGGGTTCCAGGGTGGGGCCCGCGGGTGGCCAGGGAGGCTGTTTGTCTGGGGGAGGGTCACGGCGTGGAACAAGTTGCCACCAACCTGGTGCAAATATGGATTACGAATACGACCACTTAGCCGGCCCTGATCCTGCAGAGAAATGGGCCACGTAGCAAGCGTACATGGAAGGCACCAAGGCAGTCGGGGAAGGGAAGGCCCGGTGCTCTTGGCACCTACCTGGGCGCCTGAGGCCTGGCTGGACTTCTGGACCCGCCGGTGCCTGTTGCACTATAATTTCAAGTTACTTTTTATCTCCTAGGGAGACGTAAGCCTGACCATTGCGTCTTTATCTTGAGACGTGGCCTTCTTCAGGTGCATCTTCAATTCTTTATTTTTTTAGATTGACTTCCCTGAGAGCCCAGCTCTCCGACTGTATATTAATTTCTAGCTAACTTTGCTGTGTATAGTAGTGAGTCAGGGCAGGTTGGAATGACGCACCTGTCTCCGGGCACCTACACTGTAGCACAGTCACTTCTCACAGCCGTGGAGGTGATGAGGAGTAAGGGAGGGATCGCGTGCTTATGTCTCCTCTCCTGGCAGACGGCAAGAAACAGTCACAGGGCCGAGGGCCTCCCTTATAGGAAGCTTACTCTATGACCACGGAGCCCCTCATCAGCCCGTAGTGTCGCCTGTACCCGCACGCCTCCCGTTAGGCTCGGCTTCCCAACACAACTGACCCAACTGCCTTGGGATCAGATTTCCAGCGCTGGACTGTGGGGGACACATTCAAATCACAGCACTGTCCCTGACTCACTCCCCTCACCCCTGCCTCTTTTCTCCTCTCGTCCCCCTGTAGATCTGGTACACCTCTTTCACCCACTGGTCACTCAAATTATTGGCCTTGTGTAACTGTTAGAACTTTTTAGTCAACGTTATAGATTATCCTTCCAACTATGCCAGAAATCCCTCAGAGGTAGGGATGATATCTTCTGTCAGAGGCAGGGGAGCCACTTTTGATCTGGAGCAGAGAAGTAACTTTACTGTTACATGATCTAATTCATAGGATATGTTAGGGAAACCCAGCCATGTACAAAACACTCTGGTAAGAAACCATGGTGTTGCCAGCCTGGGAGTGTGTCTGTAGAATCGAGCTTTTGGTAATCTCTGCCTGTCAGAACACATCTAGGCTGGGGGCTCTTCATCTTCTTAGCCAGCCTCGTTATTGGGAACTCTCCTACCTGAAACATAGTCCAGTACCAAGCAGTACCAAGGCCAGTAACAGATCCCTAGGATGTGGCAGCAGCTAATTCCTGCAACAATAACTAGAGTTGGGTGGGCCAGCGTGTACCCTCGGAGGTCCTTGTGGGCCCAGAACTTGTTCTCCTAATGCCTGGGGCTGCTGCACAATAAAAAGGTGATCATTGATTCAGTGCAGAGTTTATCTGGAAATTGACAGTGGTGCCTACGCTTTGGGACTTGACATCCTTGGCTCGTGCTTCACCTTGCAGTAGATGAAAGAGCTGTCCTTGACTGTGCCAAGAAGTCCCCGTGGGACTGGGCCATCTACTCAGCCATCCTGAGTGCTTGGACTATATCTTCTTAAAATAAGGAAAGTAGCTGCCTGTAGTGTGCACCTTGAGAGCAGCCAACTTCAGCCATGGCGTGGACCAGGTCTCCTCCTCCTCTGCTGCCTTCTTGTATTTGGGTCGTGCCCTTCATGCGTATCTCCAAAGCCAACCTCACCATCCGCCTCCAAATCTACTTCCTTCTGAAGATGTGCCGACCAGTTACCTAGCCAAGCAGTGCTTGGATTGGGAGATAGCCATCAGTTACTTTGACCTCTTAGGAAAGTGTGTCTCTTGCTCCACATGCTGTGCCCCAGAGCTGTGGCCCAAAGAACAGTCTTGGAAGCAGCCTGCATGTCCACCAGCAGATGAAGCACATGTGGCATTAACATACAGGGGAGTACTACTCTGCTAAAAGATAAATTTGAGTCATTTGTAGGAAAATGGATGCACCCTCAGACCCTAATGGCAAATAAGCCAGATTGCACAACCTTTAATAATGTGGTTTCTTTTATATGAGGAACTCAAAATAGAAATAAAGAGCAAAATAAAAGATAGGTAATAGGAAGGAGGAGAGAGATCGTTCTCAGATAGGAAGGGGACCAAGAGATGGAGAGGAAGGATGAGAAGGGAGAAATGGAGGAAGAAGGATCAGGGCGTGTTGCATCGTGTTCCAGCTCCACACAGGAGTGTAAGCGTTACGTGCTGCAGACACATACTAACAACAAAAGGCTTCAGAAGTGCAAAAAGTACCGAACCATTTTCCCGAGTGCCTGAGCTGCCATATGCTCCGAGCAGCAGGCTGTGACCGATGCTTCTATCCACACCCTGCCTCAGCTGTGGGGTCGCCTCGGGTGTGTGCTGTAGCCACCTGACGGGGCTTGGCGCCATCCAGTGTTTGCTGATGGCCAGTAGTGTTGCACATCTCTTTTACCGCTGTGTTTGCTGTCTGTACATTCTTTTCAATGATGTATATGCTTATGTATTTTGCCCATTTTCTAACTTAAGCTTTGAAAATTATTTGCATTCTATAGGTATTGGCCCATTGTCAGATATGTGCCTTGCAAATATCTTCTGCAGGTGTTTGTCTTACCATCTTCAAGCAGAAGTTTTTAATTTGATGCCATCCAGCTTACTGCCCTTTCAGGGAAAGCTCCCCTGGTGGTGCGTGCCTGTAGTCCCAGCACTTGGGACGCTGAGGCAGGATAGCTGAGTTCAAGAGCAGCGTGCACCAAATAGAGATCTTGTCTCAGAAAAAAAAAAAAAAAAAAAAATCCAGTTTATTGGCTATGTGATGGTTTATACTTTTTGTATCAAGTCCGGTAATTCTTTCTAAAAATATATTTCTTTTTTATTAGTATGTATTTGAAGTACATAACGATTACATCCATTGCAGAGTGTAAGTACATGTCCTGCCTCCCTCCATCTCAAGATTCCCTTCCCAGTTACCAAAGACCCATTTCCTGTTGTCCATCTCAGGTTTAAGAATTCTTTGTCTTACCTGAGGTCTCAAAGATTTCTCCTAAAACTTAATAGGTTTTGAAATTACATATAAATCTATAGCCTCTATGAGTTCATTTTTGTATAAGGTGAGATATTTGTGTTGATGTTTACTTACTTTTGCCTGCTTGATATTACTGAGCTCCAGCACCAGTTGAGAACAGTGTTTAGTGTGTTGCTAGGTAGCCTCCTATGGTCAGAATACCCAAGGCATGTAAACGATGACATCTCTCATGGGGAGGACACATTGCAGTGGACGCTAGCAGGTGGTGCCCACATCCCCTTTCAGGGAAGGACTCATTGCCCCAACTGCAGCGAGTGCTTCGGAGAGACCTTCCACGTTAGTCCTGCCAGGGAACACATCCGCTCTAAGGAGCCCTTGTACCAAGGTCATGCCCTTCCAGGGAAGGCTCCCGTCTCACGATGCTAGGAGTACGAAGGACCAGCCATGCTGGGGTGGGACGGTTCTGTCAAGCCATTTCTGCTCTGAATTCTGTGTAGCTCAAGCTGCTGCACCCACACCACAGCTCAAACTCTGTCTCGTGCCTCTGTCTCCCCTTTCCCAGGTGTGGGTCGCAGGGCGCTCCTGAACGCTCACCTCGGTCTGGGAGGTTGCTCCCTGGAAGACCCAAGCAAGACACCCATTTTGTGCTCACTTATGGGGAAGCATGAAATTTGGCGTAGATAGTGAGGTCAGTGACGAGGTCGCAAGTTGATGAGCTTTCTACCACTGGGACAGGTGCCTGTCACCCACACTCCTGACACCACTGCAGGGGAAGAAAGTAAGAAAGAAGCAGGTGTGGGTAGTAGGATCAGCACAGCAGGTCGGAGGATCAAGGGGCACAGAGAGAGATGTGAGACGCCGCCACCTCCATTCCAGGTTTGTGGTCCCATCTTTAGGAAGGTGAGTGTGGGTGTGAACAGTTTTACACCAGTACAGCAGAGCCAAACAGCCATATCAAAATCTGATTAAAATAGAACCTTTGAAATAATCCCGTAACTCAGCTTACTTTCTCTGTAACAAAATACCTGAGATACTCATTTCAAAAGGAAAAGAGATTTTTTTTTCGTGACTCACTTTCACAGGCTCTAGCCCATGGTCATTTGGCTCTGTCTCTGCACATCAGAGCAGGAGCATGTGACCGAGGAGGCTCATTCCCTCTGAGCAGCTGGGAAGCAAGGAGAGAGAAGGGGCGAGGCCCCAGGGCCTTAGTGGCCCGCCTGTCTTCCCCTAGGTCCCAGCTCCAGGAGGTTCAGCCACCTTTCAGTTATTGTTCCAGGCTGGTGGCTAATCCTTTAGTGCAGTGGCCTTACAGGACATTAAGATCCAAATATAATCATTGCCAACCTCATTCAAACTCTGATGCCAATATCCTTTGGGTGATTTTAATATAATCCTTAGGAAAACCCAGGCCAAAACTAAAAAGGAAGGCAAAGGAGACATTGCACAATTTCAAGCTCCAATATCCTTTTGGGTGGGGCAGAAGGAGAGGAAAGAAGAGGCCGGTGTTCAATTTCCTGCCATGCTCTCTGGCCCCAGGACTTAAAGTCACAATGATTTGGTGGGGAGAATCAAAGTTCCGTCCTTCTGCCTGCTGCTCCACCTGATACAACAGGAGAGCCCTGAGCTTTGTTTTCAGAAGAACCAATTCAAGAGTTTGGGTTTTTTTCCCAGCCATATTTCAGATCTTTTAACTTTTGTTTTACTTTTGGTCATTTTCCCTGATAGGTTCATGCTGAAATAAAAGGAATCCTAACAAATCAGAAAAAAAGTTGCCCTCCAAAATATTGACATTGAAAATATCAATAGCCTTTCAGGACTTGAGCTTCCAAGAGCAAAACACATGTAAGTGCAGGCATTATTTATGCCACTGAACATTTACAGCAGGAGCATCTTTGTGCAGTAGTAGAAAGTGTTCACACCCGTAATTCCCCATGACATTAATGTTGGCGGTGTGTCCCTGCACCGTTTCCAAAATGTGCTCTTCGGCTTAGTACAGCTTATTGAATATCCATTCCATTTAGTCTACACTGGAGGCAAAAAACAAATAGCACTTGGTGTCTTGGCACTATTACATTTCCTGGCAAGTAGGAAATAATCCATGATGCAGTGCATCCCTGGTTCAAAGTAATTCAGCAAATTGGCTTACTTAGCTTTGCCTCTACCGGGATTTACCGAGGGAACGACTTTCGCCCATAATTGTTTCCGCGCTGAAATGTGTTCTGATCGTCTGGGCCACTGCTGGAGGAGCTCTGTGGTGGTGTGCCTGAGAGAGCAGTTGGCGAAAATGCACTTGCAAGTTGTGCAAGAAGCGATGAGCGTTTTATTTACGTGACTAGAGCTGGATTTTGTCTGAGCATCAGCTCTTGTTGTTAAATATTTAATAATTTGTGGAGCTATCTGTTGAGTCTTGGAACTTTGACATTGGAAATATTTATGCTGCATAAGTTGTCAATTGTTTCAGATCAGGGATCTTTTTTTCATTTTTTGTGGCCAGCTCAGCCCACCCTGGGGGCAGGGCCGCCACAGCATGTGTGCCAGGGATCGAACTGCAGCCCCTGTGCGTGCCTGAGCTTGCCAAGCAGGTGCTTTAGTCCACTGAGCTATCTCGCCAACCCCAGATCAGGGATCTTTTGAGGGGAGCTAACTTATGACTACATCCTTGTCTGCATCAATATAGGAAAATTAAAAACAGCTGGAAGGAAAAGATTTAAGCGTTCCCGGGCTGAAGCATGTGACCCAAGGTGGGAATGTAGCTCAGTGGCAGTGCGCTTGCCATGCCTGTGTCAAGCTCTCAGTTCAAACACCAGCACTGGAAAAAGCAGAAACAGTGGCTCACACAAGCCAGCTACAAGCACCAAAAAAACGAGAGCACGAGAGTATGTCTTTCTCTAAAAGCACACAGATGTGGGTAAGCATTTCTAATCATTGGAAATACAGCAGCCTCGTGACAGGTGTGGGAACACGTGGTGAACCTCAAAAAGCTTGGCTTTTATTTTCACTGAAGTGCACAGCACAGTTACTAATAGTCACCGCCAAGTGGCTGCACGAGTGCTGACCAGGGTATTAAGCGCACTGTTGCTGGCCATAATGAGCGGCCGAGCCAGGCAGGCCTGCCAGCGAAGAGGTAACCGACAGTGCCCAAAGTGCGTCTGACGCGCAAGCCCGCCAGGGCGCCGTCGGCCCAGCTCAGGACTTTCTTCGCTAGGTGCTTCTAGTTTGTGAAGATCTTAGCTGTGTTCAAGAATATGCATTTCGCAGATGAGTGTAGGGCTTTCGTCTTAAAGCTATTCTCCTTTGAGCTTTGACGGGGTTGCTTAGTTACCTTCTCCTTTTCTTAGCGTAGTCTGATTTAATGTAATTTCTTCTGCAGGTGTTGAGAAATGTCTTTCTCAGGTTCAGTAGCGTAGACAGTATGCCTATTGCTGTTTTCTATTATTCCATATTCTAAGACCATACATTAAGCCATCATTTATGTACATATGTGCATTCTTTTCTTGGCAAGCTGTGTGTAAAAATTTGATAATTATGATGTGTGCTAATTAACACATGTCATTATACTAGATTGACTATCATTTTTATTATAATAGCTGATTTTGGAATGTAAGACCTTTAAAACAAACATCATGCAGTATTATGAAATGATGCTAGCATGATTTTCATGAACAACTAGACCCCCAGAGTGAACTCACCACATAAGCCTAGTTTTGCCTCGTGAGTTTCCTGGAACTTCAGTTCACTTCCTCTAAATGTAGATATGACGTAATGAAGCATATCATTACTGGGGAATAGAGGCATGCCCTCTACTTGCTTAACAATTCCTGTAAATGCCTGGAAACTGCTGGGATCCACACCCTGTGAGGTCCAAACAAACACTTTTTATTGACCATGTTACAGTTTAAGGAATTCAACATGTTACCCCATCAAGCCTGTTGATCACTGTTAATAGTTACTATTTCCATCTTAAAAACAGGAAATCAGATAATGGAAAGTGCCTACAATTTACCAGTAAGTATTTAGAGGGACAGCAGAAAGAGCTAAAGGGACCTATGTGCTTTTGTCTTAGTGTGTCACATGCCCTAGCATGGTGATAGTGACTGTCTCAAAGGATGGACATGGTTTAATAAAGGCTGTCCCCTTCCTGCCCCATGCCATTGCTCAGCATGCCCAGGAATGTGTGCCTCTAACAGTGGTGAATGAGCCCCAGCCTTTGCAATTCAGGTTTTTTTTTTTTTCAGAACCAGGGATTAAACTCAGGCCCTTGCGCTTGCCAGGCAAGCACTTATTCTACTGAGCCATCTCCCCAGCTCCTGAGAGTTAGTGATATGCCTGTGCACCCACCAAGACCAGTCTAGTTTGTCCTCAGTGTGGAGTAATAACTGAGCTCCCAGCCACAGAGCTGTTTTGAACCGTAACCCAAGGGTCGCCGGCCAAGGCTTTGTTCTCAGCCCCGATTCACCCATCCAAGGACTACCATAACCAGTAAGTTAGAACATAGGTGGCAGTTGGCAGCTAAATTTGTAAATTAATTGTACACTTGGGCAAATTATATATAAAAATGTCCAATCCATTCTTTTTGCTGTATTTCATTTATCCTAAATATTAAATTAGAATTATTTTCACTATAATGGAAAGCTTGAAGACCAACTTGGCCTTCATCATACAATCATTTAAAACTATCACCAAGATGTAGTTGTTAAAAAAGGCTCTTAGCTGGGCATGGTGGCGCACACCTATAATGCCAGCACTCACGAGCTGAGGCAGGGGGACTGCCTAAGTTCAAGGCCAGCCTAAACTGCATAGCAAAACAAGAAACAAAACTCTTAACTTTAAATCTTCCAAGCTATTAAGAAATTCAGAATCTCCAGATTTAGGTCAGAGAATTTTTATAAAGACAAGCTAAAAAGACTTCTGGCTTCCAGGCCCACATGCAAACAGCTTGGAAGTCAGACCTTTGTTTTAACAAACAGCTGAACAAACTGAAAAGATAACTCTTTCAGATCCTGCAGGGAAGTGAGATTGCAGTGCAAACTGCTCCCCGCAAAATATGTTAGTTTTCTGAAAAGATTAATAACACCAATAAGCCTCATGCCAGGCTAAGGAACAAAAAGAGAAGACACAAATTATTAATATCAGACATGAAATAGGAGACATGATTATAGATCCCTTGGACTCTCTAAATCATACTCTCCCAACAGCCTGATAGATGGACAAATTTCATAACTCAGGACTAAACTAGTAAACGAGGCCCACGAATCCCAAGGCCACATGACTCGAATAGTGAGTTAGGGGCCGAGCACCAGGCTGAGCACTTAATGTTGCTCCCTGCCATAGTTCACTCCACAATAGCACCCACGGTGCCCGCCCCAGGAACATCACAGGAGAAAGGTGTAGTACTGCTTCAGAATACATTTGGGGAACCAGAGGAACACATACGCATATACATACGCCTCCTTTGGAACAGAGAACCAAAGTAATTATATTTAAATTGCTTTTTTTTAATAAAAAGATGAAATATCCATAACTTTTTAAAAAAATTCAACACTTCTGCTTTGCAGAACTTAGTATCAAGGAAGTGAGAGCACAAGCCATAGACCGTGAGTAAATATTTATGAAAGACATGCCTGACAAGACTGCTATCCACAATATGCAAAAATTGAGTCTCATAGGAAATGAACAATCCAATTAAAAAGTCGGCAAAGACATAAACAGGTACCTCACCAAAGAAGATTCGCAGGTGGCAAGTGCCATTAGAAGATACGTAGCATTGTGCATCATTAGGGGATTTCGGATTACAGTAAGATCCCCCTACAAGCCTGTCACAATGGCCAAAATCCAAACTGCAATGCCAAACACTGGGGAAGATGTAGAGAACGAGAAATTCCCTTGTTGCTGCTGAGAACGTGAAATGGCTTTGGAAGGGAGGTCGGCAGTTTCTTGCAAAACTAAACATGTTTTTACCATACAATCCACCAAGCGTCTGCTTGCTATTTACCCAAATGAACTGGAGACTTCATTCAGTCTCTCTTGGGAGCAGCTAACATGCGCTTTAGCAGTGTTATCGCAACCTCATTCATCAATGAAAGAAACGAGACGTGGATCCACGAAAGGACACGGAGACGCCGTGGACGCACATTACTAAGCGAAGGAAGCTGAGTGGAAAGGCTACATGCTTTTCACAGTATGATTTCAACTGTGAAAAAGAAGAGGCAAATCATCCAGACAGTAAAAAGGTAAGCACTCACCAGAGATTAGAAAGAACAGGCAAGGCACAGAGGATTTTTCAGGCAGCAAAAGTGCAAAGTGAGAACCAGAGCTACAGTCGAAATCCATAGCTACCTACTGCGGAGGTAACACTGCGGAGCAGGTTGCAAACGCTGGGGGAGGCTGTGCCTGTGTGCAGACAGGGCCTGAGAGAACTCGTTGTACTCACCTCTTGGTTTTGCTACAAACTACAAATGCAAAAAGCTTTTGTTTTTTAAAAAGTATATTAATTAGGGGCCGGGGAGATGGCTCAGTGGAATAAGTGCTTCTCTGGCAAGCGTAAGGTCCTGAGTTCAATCTCCGGTTCCATCAAAAAAAAAAAAAAAAAAAAAAAGTATGCTAATTAAAGAAACTACGGGGGGGGGGAGAAAAAAAAACTAAAAATTGTTCAGACTAAACAGTGCTAACAGTGCTATGCCTCGAGTGTGCCAACATTCGTGTTGATATTTACAGTAATCCCTAGCACAACCGCGGGACTAAGCTCCTGCTTAGGCAAGCACAGGGGCCAGGGCTGGATCCCAGCCACGTGCCACGCTGGCCCTGCCCCTGGGCACGTCCCAGCACCGGGGAGGCTGAAAACAGAAGGGGCACTACGAGTCCGAGCTGCACCAAATACATTTTTTAAAAAAAGGAATGCAATGAGGGGCTGGGCATATAGCTCAGCAGCTTAAGCTCCTGCCCAAGTTCCATTCCCGGTACTGGAAAGAAAGAAAGAAAGAAAGAAAGAAAGAAAGAAAGAAAGAAAGAAAGAAAGAAA
>NDGN011404766.1:0-11412 GCA_002564285.1 Tympanoctomys barrerae | reverse complement strand
AATAAGTGCTTCCCTGGCAAGCGCAAGGGCCTGAGTTCAATCCCCGGTTCCGCAAAAAAAAGTTGTTAATATTTACAAACAATTGACATGTTGAAAACATATCAAGGGTGATGAAAATGGTAGGGAGAGCCAGGCATGGTGGCACATATGTGTAATCCCAGTAATTGGGGAGCTGAGGCAAGAGGATTGCACAGATTCCACAACTAGGTTGGAATACATAGCAAGAACCACCACCACCACCACCCCGCCAAGAAAAAGAAGTGAAGGAGTTTGTTTCTGGGGCACAACTATGTGCTACTTCATTGTATTTCCTGTATTTCAAGATCTTGTCACTATGAGTCTTCAGTAGCAAGTGAATCTCTGTGCCACTAATTTGAGGCTAGAGGCTTTATTAAAAACCCAAGATTCCTCCCAGATTCACCGAACAGTTGGGATCAGTAATAGATAAATAGACCAACCCACCATTGTCACAGATCACATCTGCTCGTTAATAGATGTGTTATTTATAGCAGTAGGACCTCACAGGTGACAGTTCTGTGAGGGAGCCAACTGTTAAATACAGTGAAGTCACATATGAAGTTGGGATCAAAATTAGCACATAAGTCAAAGATCACACATAATCAAGGTTAGCCTCAGAAAACCCCTTAAAGTTCCCACACATGATGGTTTAACTGGATTTGTACATGTGATTGTGTTCTATAACTATATCCTGCACAATATGGATGAGTAACATATTAATATACACTGATACTATATGAACACTTTGTACCGTGGCATGCAGTTAATATAATGAGACACACCTGCAAAGTAAGTTACAGCAATTATTTTTGTAAACATTTGGATCAAAAATATGTGACATTAAAAAAGAATGTGATTACATTTGAGGATGCAGCTTGCTTTTTATGCCAGCCCTCATCATGCTTTTCTTGCACAGTACTCATTCCGATGACCTAAGATCCTTTTAGAGTGATGTACCTGCTTTTCCCCAGTAAGCTCCCAGTAGTAAACTCCCTCTGGCAGCACTGACCTCTTCTCCTCCCTCTCTAGGAGGGGCATCTAATGCAGTGCACTTAGTGAACTCTCAGGAAATATTAAAGAGGAGGCGAATGAGCAGTGATGTAAAATTTATTCAGATTAACTTAGATTCAAAAGGAGGATTTACTGTAAGACTAGAGGGAACGTCATGTGTTGTGGTCAGGGCTTACAAGGGAGACAGTTTAATACAGTACACAGATAGTATTATTTTATAATATTCTCCCAGAGAGTCCAGTGCAGAAGAATGCAGGAGATCTGTCCGTGCACTAGGGACCCACTGAATCCACCGAGGGCCTGGATCCCAGGGCAGTGCCCCCCATGAGCCCACCTGGAGGGCTGGAGCCCACATCTCATGCAAGTCAGAATCAAAGATCTGCACTGGGAAGGCTCAGAGGTCAGTGGTGGAAGCTGGAGAAATCTGCACAGTGGGAGAAAGGATCTGAGCCAGCCAGCTGGGGGATCTGCATGGAAGCCAGGAGGTGATGCTCTCCCCAAAGTGAACCACAGCCATCCTCAGTGACAGCAAGGCCCTGAGCTCCTCCTCCAGTGAGAACAACCTAAAAGCAGCACCAGCTTTTCCAGGAGGATCAGCAATACACTGTCTTTCCCTCTGCTTCTCTTTGTATGCTGCCCGCAGCAGTCCTCAGGTGCAGCCCAGCCCAGCGCCACGCTGATTCGGTTCAGCCGGGTGTTACAAGGTGCCCGCCAGCCGTCAGTCCACCACTGTGGAGCCACGGTGCCTAACACCCAGACTTCCTTGGGACTAGAACAAAGCACTTGAGAAACCCCTAAAGACCAGGAGAATGGCTCCTTGTTCCTGGCTTTCCAACTCTGCCTGTCTCATATGCTCTCTATTTGCCTGCCTTCTGCTTACACCCGTAAGACTTTTTTCTTAAGCTTCCATGTACCTGCTTTATTTCTCCACATTCCCAGCTTTCTTCTGCCATTTGGTGGGAAAGAGCCACCCTCTGCTGTCTTTCTCCTCAGTTTAAGTACCGTCAGATGCATGCTGACAGGCGTCTTCATGAGCCGATTGCAGGTTTCTAGGAGGGAGACTGCCTGCTCCAGTGTGGGTCAGCTTTTGAGACCTGGTGCTGACAGCGGTTCGGTTGAGTCCAGAAGCTTGTAGGGCTCACTACTTACTCACCAGCGAGCAGGCTCTGAGAATTGGGCTTAGGAATTGGAGAACAGGAGCCAGTGCAACAAGAGAGTTGTGAGCTCACGGCCCTGCTTTACTTTCTCTTTGTGTAACACTTGGCAGGCATTTTTGCCTAAGACATTGGAACACCTTGAGATTCGCAAGAAAACAATGCAGTGCAAAAAGAGCACTGCCCCTTCACGGCGAGGCACGGCTACTCATCACGCTCATTGGAGAAGAGTCATCAAAAGAAAAACTTACTTGGGCTTCTGTTAAGAGGGCCCTCCCTGTGTTCTTGAAGGGATCTGGAATATTGAGGTGCAAAGCCCAGTCTGCCAAGCTTTCATTCTTGGGGGACCTGCTGCGCTCAGTGGGGGTGTCATGTTTCACCTAAGGAAAAGCTAGTGCCATAGCAGAAACCTTACAATAAGAAACATTACAGTCCTTGCTGCTAAGTGAAAGGGGGAGGAGGGTGTTCAGAAGGATTCTTTGTAGAAGCAGCAGCACCAGTGTTACATTGTTCCTCTTAGTGAGCAGAACCTAAATATAAAAGTATGCTGGGTTGGTGAGTCAGTAGCAAGTACCTGAGATGGCTGTGAAAGGCATTTCTGGGCTAAGGTGAAGAACAAACTTCATACAAGGAGAAATGTGTACAGGAGTGGGGCAGAGAGTGGGTCAAGATGCGCTTCAGTTGTCGAGAAAACGTCCTTCACGGACATTTGAATGCCCCATTGATAGTGCAGCATAAATGAGTAATGCTTGAGCTGGCCAGATAACTCAGTGGATTGGGTTCCATCCCCGATATGTGCCGTGCCAGCCCTACCCCCAAGGCATGCTGAGCCGGTGACTGGGCATTGAGGCGCGCCCCTGTAATCACAGCACGTGGGAGTCTGAAAAAGAGCAAGGATCACTGTGTAGTGAGACCCTGTAATCCCTGTACTAAATATATTATGGAGGAAAATGGAGAAAGGCTTACTTGATTTACTAACCTTGGAAAGGTGTAATTCACATGCTCAGTAATTATTAGTCTTTTTTAAAAAATGTATTTGGTACAGGATCTTACTACATAGCTCAGACTCATGATCCTCCTGTTTTCAGCATCCCCAGAGCTGGGATTACAGGCACGTGCAACCATGCCTAGTTGTGGAGGGATCAAACCCCAGTTCCTGTGCTTGCCTAAGCAGTTGCTTAGTCCACTGAGCTATCTCACCAGCCCTAAAACTATTAGTCTTTGATGGAACTAAAGTAGTGGCCCCATGAGTTTCCACCTATTTTTACAAGGATGAACTATGAATTAGCTTTTATCAACTACCTATATTAATTTGCCAAAAATAAGACTAACAAGGCCCAATGCTTCTGGACTGGAATAAATTTACTGCATCCTTTATGCGTATTCGTCAATATTTAGACCTTTGGGACAACTTTTCTCATATTTGGGATAACAGGAGACTCTTTCTATATAGTGAGATAAAAGGGGGAAAAAAGATTTCCTGCATCCTGCTGGGAAAGGCTTGTTTATCTGCAGGAGCCACGCCCCTGCAGCTCTTCTCTGCCCTTACGCCCATGTGGCTCAAAGTCGAATGAGGCATATGGAGTAATTGCCTTTACTTGAGTCAGCTCTTAGAGGAGCCATCTTTCTTCCTTCTATCAGAGAGAGCTGTTTATATTGTGTACACCTGGGCCAGTAATTTCTTTAAGTGCCAGCAGTATGGTGAGGTGAGTTTATTATAGAAATTGTCTAGTCTGCGCACACCTCACAGTAACACTTGAGTGCTAACACCTTTCCAGGGCATTGTCTCACAAAGTGCAAAACTGCTAGAGGCTCTTGCTCAGAGTGAAGGCAGAATTTGTTGCTTGCATTTTGTCTTTTTCTAACCCTAAGTGAACTGTACCAGAGAGTTGTCAGTTCCAGAAAATTGGCATAGTGTTTATAAACAGACACAGACCTGAAGGTTCTGGTGCCATTGTCTTTAATTCTAAGTTGTGCTTGACTTTTTGCCTGTACTTACACCTCTTACCATACATGCACCTCCAAGGTTTTTTCATGCTCCTCCCAGCAATTCTGGACACTTGGTTGAGCTGTGACTGCCCCCAGAGTGTGCTTGCTTGAGGAGGTTAAAGATGGGGGAAGTTTCAGTCTAAACTAAAAGCTGCTGTAAGCTCTGTGACGTTGTACAAGCCTTCTCACTGCAGCCCTTTCTTACCTCCACCCCACCTTGCTCAGTATGCCAAGGTTAATGATTTAGAAGGAAAGTAGCGTTTAGCATCCCCAAAGCCGTGAAGCACTGTGGACGGGAAGGGTGAGTCACTGAAGTAAGTGATTCCTGTGGGATGGGAGGAAGTGGAAGCGCAGGGTCTCCGCAGTGTGATATTTAACTATTTTCCTTCTGGTATCTGTTAGTGTCACTGGTATGGGGATGTTTTCCTTAGGTTCCAAGAACCAGCTGCATAAGATGGATAACTGCTTGTACCTGCGATCAAAATAGCAATCCAGTTGCTATACCATTTTATATTTGCTGAACATAAATTATCTATAAGCATGCTTAAGACAAACACCAACCAAAAGGTCATTTCTTTCTGTACTTCCTAAGCAAGTAATCTATATTCTACCCATTGAGAGAGTTTGTCAGCTCTGTACACATCTGCATTCTTGTACTTTCAGCAGTCTGACACTTAAAACTTTTCTCTGCATTGTCCTCTTCCTCTGTACTTCTATTGCTTTAATTCATCACGCTGGACCAGCCCGAAGATTCTCTCTTACTAATTACAACTTCAGTGGTAATGGAAAGAAGTGAAGCGTTGACTCACAGAAACACGCTGTGCCCATAGCTGACACTAGCGCTATACTGGGGAATTTGAGGGCTGCAGGGCTATAACTCGACAGTCTCTGCCCTTCACAATGCTGCAGATTTGATCAGGGTGACTTTAGGGTTGTATCGGATCCCTGACCCCTTCCTGTCTCACTCTTTCCAACCCTGCTTCCTAGCTGCCGTGAGCGGACCAGCTTTCCTGCCCCACAGCCTTGTCACCATGATGGTCCTGCCTTGGAGCCAGCCCACCCTAGACCAGAACCTCTGACGCTGAGCACCAGAGAAGTCCTCTCCTCCTTTGAGTGGTGGAGTTATGTATTTTGTTCCAGTGGTGGGCACCTGACCAAGACAGTACCCTATACATTTGTCAGGATTAAGTGACAGAACTTACATAAAAATATTTTATAAACTGTAAAGCAGTTAATGATCAGTAGACTTTTGTAAGACCTCGAGTAAAATTTTCTAAATGTAGCATAGAAGGACAGACGTATCTCACTTGGAAGTATCTGTAACAGTTGGGGTCAAGTGCTGCCGCTCTTGCAGATATACTGTGTCCGTTAGAGAAGAGTTGCCTTAGTGCTGGAGTTCACGATAATGGGTCAAGGCAGGCTGGAAGAGCATTTTTAAATATCGCAAGGATTTAGATACTCAGATAATAAGAGTATACAACCAAATGTCGAAAATAGTCCAGGGCTGGAAACAGGGACCAAAGAGGATTTAGCACTCTGGCAGCTCAGCATTATGAGCGCCTGGCGTTTGGGCCTTAGGCTCATCTTAGGCGGCTCTACTGTTGGGAGGTTGCAGCATCATGCTGGGTGGGGCCCTTCAAGGGCACACCCAATGACGACACTGGGGGTGTGCACTCCAGAGGGGGCATTGGGCTGCCCACTTCCTTTTCTGTTTGCTTCCTGGCTTCCCTGAGTGAGCAGTTTCCCTCCCCCACGTGGTACCTGCCGTCTTGCCTTAGGACACAGAGCGAGGGGCTGAAGGACTGAGCTAAACCTGAAACTGATCCACAAATAAGCATGTTTCCTTTTAAATTGTATCTCTTGTCAAAGCAACACAAAGCTAATATATGCTAAATTTTTAAATATGTTTATCTCTTGAGTTGCTATTTCTCTTCAAGGAATTCACTGCAGGGCACATGCCCCAGGTGTCAGCTCAGGATTATGTCCTTGGTCTTGTACATGATACATATGTCTCTTTTCCTCCTTCATTCTCAGGTTCTCTGTGCTTGATATGAGAGAAAGACAGAGAGGGAGAAAAGGAAGGAAAGGGAGATCCCATGAACACACTAGCTAGCTCTGCCTTCTCTGTAGTTCCATAGCAGTCATAGAGTCAGCTCAGTTGAGATTGGCAAGATGGGAGAACTACACAGAGATGGACATACTATAGAAAAGGAGAAAAGACCATATCCATGAAGCTCATATGTGAATAATAGGAACCTATTATCAAGCTATTTGTGGAGTGACTTGGGAGACTAGGGACTTATATCCTGAAAAGCTGATGGAAAATTACTGGAAAAGGTCAAGTGCTAACCACAGGGCATAGAGTTTAAGAATATTATTTGGGGGGGGGGCAGGGATTGAACTCAGGCCCTATGTGCTTGCCAGGCAAGCGCTTACTCTACTGAGCCATCTCCCCGGCCCCCTGGGCATAGAGTTTAAAAGAGGTGGAATGAGAAAGGATGGAGAATGACTTCAGAGCAACTGTACAAATGAGAAAAAGTGACAGCTCGATGTAAAGAAAAGAGTGTTGAGGGGCTGGAGAGATAGCTTAGTAGAATAAGAGCTTGCCTGGCAAGCACAGAGTCCTGAGTTCAATTCCCAGTCCCGCAAAAAAAAAAAAAAAAAAAAGAGAAAAGAGCATTGAATCGTGAATTGAGAGATCCAGTGGTGTTGCTTGGGGATCCTGTTACCTAGGATGAGTTGTCATCTGTAGAATGGGATTATTAGTACCTGGCCCTATTTCTTCTCAGGGTGACTGTTAAGAGTCCATCGAGATGGGGAAGGGATGTGTAAGTAAAGACCAAGTCAGAACCACAAGAAAGAATTTGTATGGATGTACCTTGAGACCATAATGTTAAGTAAAATAACTGCAGATGCACAAGCTTAAATATCACATGATATCTCATATGAGAAACCCAAAATATAATTTAAAGAGCAAAATAAAAAATGTTGTAATAGGCAACAAAGAGATTATTACATATGAGAGGAGGACCAAGAGATGGAAGATATAGGAGGAGGTAGAAAAAGGATGTGCTAGGGAAATACACTAATTCCCCACCATGACTGTAATCATTATGTACCCTACACATGTACTAATAATTTTTTTTTAAGAATTTGTCTGTGTCTGAGAGTGTAGCTCAGTGGTAGAGAAGTTGCCTAGCACACATGAGGCTCTGGGCTCAATCTCCAGTACTGGAAAAAAAATAATAATAATTTGTCTGTAAGAGGAAAGGGACAGAAAGGTTAGGTGATATCATGAGATTTCTTTTACATATTAGGCAACTCTGATGACTGATTTCATTGATCCTTTAATGTTTGGATGAGCAAGTTCTATTTTGGAAGGAAACTATGTGTAGTTTACAGTTGATGTTAGCTAAAGTGAGGGATTTTGCAGAGTTGTTATGGGAAGAGCAAGATAGAATTGTAGATAGCACAAATAGCTATCATTAAAGAAACTACAAAGAAGAAAATCAGTGTAAAAATAGAGCAACCCCTAGTCACTGAGAATTTGCATACTTGTGGTTTGACCAACAAAACTTTTGAAAAATATTCCTATGAAATTTAAAGAGGGGGCTGGGAAATAGCTCTGAAGTCTAAGCGCCTGCCTTGCAGTCATAATCCTTAGAAGTTTATACAAACTGTCTAAACAGATTTAATCGCCAGTACCACATGCCATGCTGGCCCCAGAATCCCAGCCATACCGTGCTGGCCGCCAAAACCCAAAACCGGGCGTGGTGGTACACGCCTGTAATCCCAGCACAGGGAAAGCTGAGACAGGAGGATCACTAGGAGTCTGAGCTGCATAGTGAGACCATGCACCAACTAAATAAATAGCAGGTTTTAAAAAGAGAAATTTAAACAGAAACAAGACAATGCCATCTTGTTAGCATGCCTTAATGTTTAAAATCTGTAGGATTTATTTTGCTCTGTGTGTTCGTGTGTGTTTGTGCGCACGCATGTGCATTTTCAGGAAGGACTTAGGTAGGCATTCCAGTTAGAACACTCAGGTGCTGTTTCAACAAGGTGTATTCGCTGCTTAGGCAAATCCTGCTCTTCTCTCACGTGCTTGGGCCAGTGACACATGGACACTGGCATAACAGGTGCAGTGGCCACGTGGCCACCTGTGCTCGTAGGAGACACAGGAGTAGGCACGAAGCAGGTGTGATGTGCGTGGGACAGATGCTGGGAAGGCGTCGCTGGACTCCCCGGACCCACATTTTGGTTCTTTTGATGCCTTCTAAATGGTTTCTAGAACTTCTTGACATTTTAGTTATTGTTCCTAGTCTTTTTAGAAAGAGTTTGGAGCTGTCTTTCTTCTGTCCCCTACCTCTGATACACAGCACACTCTAGTTTTCTGAGAAAGGGTCTTGGTATGTGATTTAGGCTGTGTTTCAATCAGTGTGTGTGGAACGCAGAGTGGTCTCAAGCTCACGGCAGTCTTCCTGCCCCAGCCTCCTGAGAGCTGGGGTTGCACACCTGGCTAGCACACTTGGTTTTGTTTTTTGAGGCAGAGACTCACTGTGTAGCCCAGGCTGGCCCTGAACACATGCTGATCCTCCCACCTCCGCCTCCCGAGTGCTGGGGTCATGGTGGGAGCGCCACACTCAGCGAGGACGCTTTTAAAATTTATATCTTAGGGCCAGGGAGATAGCTCAGTGGCATAAGCGCCTGCCTGTCAAGTGCAAGGTCCTGAGTTCGCCCCCTGGTACTGAAAAAAATTCTATCTTAGATGCTGTGTGCACTAGAAGCAATCTGTCCAGCATTGCTTTGTTTTCACTAATACCTTTGGATAAATAGGATTTTGAACCTGCCTGAGTATTGTGTGTAAGTAATGGAAAAGCTGAAAATGGGAAGTTTTTGCCTCACCTGTTCTTCCTCATTCTGTCCATCTTGCAGATGTGAGCTTATGTTCATAGGCAATGTCCCAAGAAGCCCAGGGACAGGTTGATCATAAAACATCTTAGTTATAGAGCAAAATAATCCTGATTCCTTAATTCTTGACTTGGCTGTTTTGTTTATTAAAACAGCATTTTAAGTGGATTGCTATGTTGAACTGGTGTAGAGACATTTTTCCATCAGAAAAGGGAAAGTAAATTTTTTTAATGCTTGTTCTTTTGTTTTTGTAGCACTGGAAATGAATGTAGGGAGTCCTGGGCTACATCCCCAGCCCTACTTATTTATTTATTCATGGACAGGTTTCATCAAGTTGCCTGCTCTGGCCTCCATCTTGCAGTCCTCCTGCCTCAACCTCCTGAGTAGCTGGAATTACAGGCATGG
Organism: Tympanoctomys barrerae; assembly: GCA_002564285.1. Classification (NCBI taxonomy): domain Eukaryota; kingdom Metazoa; phylum Chordata; class Mammalia; order Rodentia; family Octodontidae; genus Tympanoctomys; species Tympanoctomys barrerae. The sequence continues at coordinate 1,924 of NDGN011404766.1, read as the reverse complement.
AACATCATGCTGAGCCTCTGTTCTTTTAAAGAAAGAAACACTGTGTGCTGTCTCCTGTCTTTGTAATACCAGCAGTCCGCAGTTTCCAAACATTTGAGTTGTGCACTTTCACAGGTGTACTGTGTAAAACTTACTGTGGGGGCTTAGGGTTACAACGGAATCCAGCTAATGAACATTTTTCCTGGAACAGAACTTGTTCATAAGTCAGGGACTTACCATAATGTATTAGTGTTTTGTTTTTTGTTTTTTAGAGCTATTCTCTGAGAAGGGAGTATTTGAAAGAAAAATACTTCCTTTTTTTAAAAAATAAAAATTAAACTGTATAAACAAAGCAAAAGAAAAAGCTTGCCAGGGTCACTATGTCCTTCAGAGTATTTTCTAACTTTACTTTAAAAAACAATTTTTACAAATATTTACTTATTTTTTACAGTAAAATATTACAACCTTCTACAAAATCAGTTATCAGTGTAGCTGTAGGATTGATTTGAATTTGCTTCCCAGGTAATTCAGTTCTTTAAAAAAGAATGAGAGGCTAATAGGCAAAAATATGATCAAATTACCAAAAGCTTCAAGGTGGTTCTATTTCAGTTCTCAGCCTGGTATGCATTTAAAAATATCTCCACTCAGAGTAGCTACTGTTCATACTGCATTATGGGATCTTTTTAGGTAACAGCTTGGATGATAAAGGAGCCATTATCCTTTGTATGGTGTATTTAACCCAAGTGAAATTGGTGACAGCCTGAAAACTAGCTGTAGTGATATACACCTCACTTCCTGTTCTGTTCAGAGCGAGCCATATGTCCAGCAGAGTTTGTAAGACTTTATTGAAGAGCTGGGAATGTGGCTCAGTGGTAGAGTACTTGCCTAGTGTGACTGAGTCTCTGGGTTCAACCCTGAATTTAAAGTTTAAAAAAGGAGAGAGAGGAGAAAGGAAGGAAAGAGAAAAAGAAAGGAAAGAATATGTTACAGATTTAGATTAGATTAGATTAGATAAAGGCAGGCAGCTAGGCAGTTTCATGTATTCCAGAATTGGTTTACAGGAGATTGAACTGTGGTTTAATGGCTTCCATGCAACTGGTCAATTTAGGTGGGAGATCTTTTTGTTGTTTTTTGCTGCTTTTTTTGAGGCAAGGGCTTGCCATGCAGTTCTGACCTTGAATTCACTATGAAGCGCAGACTGAACTCACTATGAAGCGCAGATCATGGTGATCTCCCTGCCTCAGCCTCCTAAGTGCACCACCATACCTGACGTGAATGGGAGGAGGTTATTTCCCGAGCAGGTGTTATACAGCACCGAAGGTTCTGATGTAGTACTCTGTGTATCTGTCTTGCCCAGCTCTTCTGCCCCATTCCATTCTCTCATAATTATTTACAGGAGGTATTTTGTCTACCTAACATATAGCTTATGTTGTATTTAGAGCTCTGCCCTTATATCTAATCTTATTAAAGAATGCCATAGCATAATGTTGATTGTAACAATGTAAAAGAATGGCTGCAGAAAATATTAAAATATACAGAATTTTTCACTTAAGTGTAGACTAGCTACGAACCATGAATGAGTAGTCTGTGACCAAAGAGGTCAGAATTTCTTAGTGAGTCTATATTGCTGTCTCTTCACCAATATTGGCTTCTTTATGGGGTTCATATAAAAATCCAGATCCAGAATCACATTTGTGTGGTCATCTTTCTGTGTGGATGATGCTAATAAATTACTGTTGCAATTCCCAAAGAGAATTTCTACCTTGGCAGCATGTTTTTTGTAAGAAACTTAGCAAGTTGCCCTTTAACCGGCTTTCAGAGAGAGGTGTTGAGTGCAGCTGTGCTGATCTAAATGAGCTTTTAAAAAAAAATTTATTTAATTTGTGTGTGTGTGTGGCCAGCTCAGCCCACCGGGGGCAGGGCTGGCTGGCATGTGGTGCTGGGG
>NDGN011404752.1:0-10427 GCA_002564285.1 Tympanoctomys barrerae | reverse complement strand
GGGGGGAGGAGGAGGAGGAGGAGGAGGAGGAGGAGAAAATGATGCTATGATCTTATCTGTAGAAAATTCTAAGGTCTCCAAACCAGAAAATCTAGTAGAAAAAATAAATTCAGTAAAGAAGCAAGACACAAACCCAACACACAGAAATTAGTTACATTTCTATATATTAACAGTGTTTAATCTGAAAAGTAAACCAAGGAAGCAATTTTGTTTACAATATCATCAAATAGAATACACATTTAGGAGTTAGCCAAACAGGTGAAACATCTATATGCTGAAAACTACAAAGTATTTGTGAAAAAAATTATTTTTTGAGGCAATGTTTCACTATCTAACTCTGGTTCGTCTCAAACTATAGCAGGCCTCTTGCTTCAGCCTCCTGAGTGATGGGATTACAGGCATGCACCACCATGCCTTGTGCGAAGGAATTTTTAGAAGACACAAATAAATGAAAAGAGAAGTGAGAAACAAATTTATCTTTTCTATTAATTATGTAATCTGTGGTATTTTGTCTATAGCAACAGGAGAAGGACTAAGGCATCACCCACACTATCCCCTTTCCACATCTCAGTGAGGAGTTGAAACCCTTGTTTGTAGACCTAGAGGTCATAGGTGCCTGGCATGCTGGATGCCTAGCAGGTGGGATTTACAGGTTCTGCACTGCGTCTGGGCCCTCGTGGTGAGTGCTGTCTCTTCCCTCTGCAGCCAGGATGGCTCCACTTGGCATTCCTGCCCACTCCATCTGTTCCATCCCAACATCATAACTGGGGTTCTAAGAGGAATTGTATTATAAAAATTTTGTGAGAAAACATTTTCCAGTAGGGAAACATATTGAGGGCTAAATTGCTAAGTCAATATACTATTTTTGTTTTAAGTATTTCTACTACAAAAGCAATTTAAAATGTCTAGTACATGTAAAGCACTGGGACCATCAAGCACATGGGTGCTGATTATTCTGAGCTGAGAAAGTGGCACTGGCATTTTTTCTTCATTACTTCTGTTTTTACTCAACACAGGATCATTCCACTCCTGTGAAATAGCTCATCCCTGCCTACACTGCAGTGGGAGAAATCTCGACAGAGAGGAAGAGACCACTGGGGGAGCTGTTCGTGGAGCCAATCTTAGGTTCTTCACTTAGGTTCAGGGTTCCAGTCTTGTGACTGCTGTCCTCATTTGAGGCCAAAGCATTGGCGGACACTGTGGTAGCCCTGCGCTGACAGGATCTATCTTTCCCAACTTTTGCATGTCAGCAAAATGAAGTAGAGGAAGAGTCTCAGAACTGGTTTTGGAGGATGGGTTGGTGGCCCTGTGGAAGGGAGCAGCTGGGGAGGAGAGGGAGAGGTGCCTCAGCCAGTGACATTGGTAGGGAGGTGTGATGGCCCGCGGCCCACCTTGGGAACCAGAGGTGACGAGAGTGGGGTGAGAGGCAGGGCTTCTGGTGGGAAATAACTGCAACGAGATGGTTCCACTGCCTGGCACAGTGAGCAATGGATTGGTTGGTTGGAATTGATTGTTTTTTGCTTTTTGTTTTTGAGGTAGGGTCTGGCTAGGTAGTCTGGGTTGCCTGGTCTCAAACTCACAATGATTCTCCTGCCACGAAATGCTGTGATCACAGGTGGGTATCACCATGCCTGACTTAACTTTTGTGTTTCTGAGCTGAAGATGCCCACAATGTACTTAAGCATCATCACTCTAGGCTTTACAGAACGGAATGTAGACTTTTTAGAGTCAATAGTTTTCCATTTTCTTATTTGTGAATCATTTATGACATGCTGTTTCTCCAGAGGATTGCAGATAAATTAAGAAGAAATGACTCAATATAATCTTAAAATAATACAATTGAAGTATAATGTTTTTTATTTAAAAAAATAAGTAAAAACGATTGCTTCCTATCAGTGGGGTGATACGCTCTGTGTTCTCATCAGAGCTCAAGGATAGTTGTTTTCTCATCACATCCTATTGATTTAGTGGAGTTTTTTTTTATCTTACTAAAATTAGGGATTCCAACTGCACAATACACACTGGGAATGGTGGGAAATATTTGTTTTTCAGATGGATCTGTGCATTGGGATTGAACAGAAACAGAATTATAGAAGATTCTCAGGGACGACCACATTCAGCACTTGGTCAGAAGAAAGTCCACAAGAAATCACACAGACCTGGGGAGTCAGGCAGGTCAGCCTGGGCGGGAGCTGGGGGTGGACTCGCCTGAACTCTGCTTGAACTCTGTTCACATATTTTTCTATAGTAAAATTTGGATGTGGTTTTAAAATACAAATAATAGTATGCTATTGATTTCTTTCTCTGATGAGGCAAAAAAAAAAAATCATCAGACTTGGGAAAGAATCAAATGCTTAAGAACTGAGCCATTTGTACAGAGTTTCAATTGGGCTTGAAGTGATTTTTCTACCCAGCTCTGAATCTGTGTTGCTCATCCATCTCCTGCAGACAAGCTACAGTGGATCCGGCTGTCGGCCTTGATAGCCGACCTGCTCTTTACTCCGATTGTGCGTGGATTTTATCTTTATCTTTTTAAAAATAATGCTGGGAAGGAAGCCCGAGCTGTTTTGGAAATGTCTGCGATCAATATAGCCTACAGTTTGCACTAATCCTCATGGCTAGCTGCATTCGCTGATGCCTGAGCTGAGTGATCTACTGCTAAGCTGTCCTTCTGCTCTGAAGCTCCGCTCTGATATATGTATATGCAATTTTAAAAAGAGAGATTTATTTCATGGAGTGCTTATTAGAATTATCTGTGGATTCTGTCTTTATTCAATGCTGAAAAATTCTCAGCTATTCTCTCTTCAAGATATATTTTTGTACCATGTGAGCTGTTCAAAAATATTATCATCTTTCTTCTACTTTCCTGGAATTAATGCTGCTGTTTCTGTTTTCCATACTCTAGGCCTTTGCTTCTGCTGCTCCCTCCATTGCAAGGCCCTTCTTCCTCCTCCAGGCCTGTTCCTCCAGGGTCCAAATCACCTACCTCCTCTCCAGTGACATTTCCTCTGGGCCCCACCTGGATCTACCCACCTGTGCTTCATGTGTCAGTCATACAACACTGTTGACTCGCTGAGGCTGGGGTCCTCTGTCTCTGTGTATTTCTCATACATCCTAGTATGTTACAGGACACAGGTAACTCACAGCCTACTCACTAGCTGAGTGGTGGAAGGTCTCCATAAAGAGGGAGAAATGTAGACCTCTGGACTTGGAGAGGTAACTTCGTTCCTTTTGATAGTTGGATGCATTACCCATAACGACTGCAATGGGTGGACAAAAGGTAAGTGCTAGTTCAGAAATCACAGTAGCTGTTAATAGCTGTCTTTGTCAGTTTGCATTGCGATCACAGCATGCTATAGATTGGGTGGTCTAAATGACAGAAATGTGTTTCTCACGATTAGAGAGCCTGGGGAGACCGAGATCAAGGCGCTGAGAGATCTGGTGGCTCCTGGTGCGCAGATGACTGTTTTCTTGCAGTGTCCCCACATGACTGACAGTAGAGATGAAGCCAGCTTTCTCTGATAAAGATCTCTTTGTGTGAGGGCATTAATGCTGTTCCAGAGACCTCTACCCTCATACGATTTCCTCCAAAGTCTGACCTTCTAACTCCAACACATTGCAGGTTATGATTTCGACAGGAACTTGGGGAGGCAGATACAAACATATAGGCTATAAGAAGAGCTAGCAATGAGCTTCTTTTGTGTGACAGCCACTGTACCAAGGAAATAAGGTTTGAGTTCATGTTCAGACTAGTGCTGTGCGAGGCAGTGTGGAGCTTATCTTCCTGCACAGGACCTGCAGGCTCAGAGGCCGAGGACACTCAGCAGGGGAACAGCTGAGTGGACTGTCGGGCCGACTCCAGGGTGCACTTCTAACTACCATGGAGCAAAGATTCCCCAAGTGAGAGTGGTGTACTTAGGACCAGGTTGCTTAGTAACCATTAAACATTTAGAGTGTGTTGTTTAGCCAGTGCCACCACTAAATTGCTTTTTTCCCTATAAATGTTGATTTCTGTAGCAACTGGGTACTGTTGTGGCCAACTCTAAACCTGAATTACTTTTAGGGTTTTGGAATCAGCTCTCAGCCATTGCTTACATAACTGATCACATTAAAGTGGGAAGTAGTAAGTGTATTTACATGTGAGGCATTACCCATACCACTCTTGGGGGAATACTGGAGCATTCTTGCAGTTCTCAGATAATTTACAAATGTCTTAAATGTCAATATGCTCGAAGCAGCCATGACGTAAGAGGAATCTGACCATGTTTATATCTTTATATTAGAGAGGGGAGCGTGTAATTTCTGCAAAATTGTGAAACTGCTTCATCTTATTGAATAAGGCTCAAAACCTGCCATGTTTTTCTGGTCATAAAAAATTTCACTTTGGCTTGATTCACTTTTTCTGGCATTTTAAAGAGTTTTGACTTTTTTACAAAGTATGTGACACTGGTAACATGATAGCAAAGCGCTCTCCCTATGCTGTTTTGTCTAAATGTCTGGGAATAAATTAGGATGGTGGTGGTGTCCACTTTCCAGAGGTGGATACCAGGGTTCTGAGTTTTGTGTTCTTGAGTACGAGGGTTGGGGTACATGGGATGAGTGGCTTTCTCAAAGTTGGGTGGGAAAACCGAGACTACCAATTTCCCAGGTGGCTGCATTGATTTTTTTTGGGGGGGAGTGTAGGAGGGAAAGTGGAAAGGACACATGCGGAAAGGTCATACAAGCTGACAGTCACCTCTAGTGTCACCTTCTGAGCACCTCCTGCAGTGCCTTCCTATTCCATAATCCCCCCATAAGGTACCCATAGGCAGGTTAATGTTATGAGTAAGTTGTTTCCTCCAAAAGATATGCTGAAGACCTAAGCCTTGATGTCTGTGAATGTTATCTTATGTGGAAACACAGTTATTGCAGATGTAATCAAATTAAGATGAAATAATTAGAGTGGGCCCTAATCCAATACAACTAATGTCCTTATAAGACGAGGGAAATTTGCGCGTGTGTGCGTGAGCGCGCGCGCGCGCACACACACACACACACACACACACACATGAGTTGGTGGCCATGAAGATGGGAGGGACTGGGCTATACTGCCACAAGCCAAGGAATGCCAGGGGCTGCAGGGCACTGGGACAGGAACACTGTGAACCATTGGTTTAGGTGAGCATTCTCATCCCCACACACCCTCGTTTCTTAGGCCACAACTAATGAGGCCAGCAGTTGGTGTCTGACCCAAGGGGAGGTATGGTCTGGGCTTTGAGGTGCAAGAAGTCTTCTCAGCAGAAACATCCTGTATGGGAAAGATTATGGTCTGACCCAAGCAAATCATCTCTACTGGAGAATCTGAATGCAAGAATTTGTACAGTGTCAGTGAGGGGCATGGAAACTGGGAGAAGGCCATGACCAATGCCCAAAGCAAGAGAGGCCCCAAGGAGGTAGGGAGGGGGCAGGCAAGGGAGGCGCTATGGAGAAAAGCTGCAGGGCAGGTGTCAAGTTGGAGTGTGGGACTACTTAGGTTGCCCTAGGGCCTCTGGTGCTGCCAAGATGCCCAGAGCTTTGTAGAATCTGCTTCAGGGAAGGAGGATGCCCTGCCCCGTGCAGACTCATTACTCTGGGTGGCCTGGGGCTGACAGCTGGTGTCCCCTGGGAGCTTATTAGAAGTGTGGGACACTGGGCCCTGCCTTCAACCTCCTAGCTCAGGGTCTGCACTTTCACGAGATCCCCAGGTGACTCATTCACTTACCAAAGTTGACAGGTGCAACGTAAGGCCTGGAAGAGTGGCTCCTGGTATCAATTCCTAGGCTCCCTTACTGCCATTTCTTCCTGTAGAGGTTAATGAGGGAACCCGAGTGGATCTGTTTCCTTCAACCTGAAGGTTCTTCTTTCTTGTGAGGAGCAGAAATAATTTTCCATGGAAGAGCTCAGTAAAGCTGGAGAGATTCTGAGAAGGAGTCTGGGTGCTGAGGGTCACCGGGAGCTGCCTATGCCATTCATTCTGGCTGGGATGACTTCCGCCACGTGGGTGCCACAGAGGCAATGCTTTGTTGGTATTACTGGTTCCATAGTTCTCAAAATGTAGCCTCTGGACAAGTAGTTTCAGCATTACCTAGGTATGATGGTGTGTATCTAGTTGTCCCCACAAAGCCTCAAGCAGTCACTGGGGGCGGCTTCTAGAGTTTGTGATTAATTCGTGATCTAGTGCTGGGATTCTGAGTGTGAATGCTACACCTGTCCTGCAGCAGATAATTTGCATACAAATGTGAGGAGGGGAAAGAGGTTTGCTAGCTGCCTCAGCTGCTGCCCCTCCCTTTGCTCTTTGCTGTTTTCCACAGCCGTGAACTGCTGCCATTTGCCATGTGCCACTCTGCCTTGGAGCTAGCCAAGTATGGACTGAAACCTCCACAAACTGTGAGCTAAATAAACCTTTCCCTCCTTAATTTTGGGTGTCAGGTATTTTGTTCCAGTAATGAGTGAAAAATAACAGACACCAGGGAAAGTGCCAGAAATGCACATTCCCAGGCCCCCTGCAGATCTATGGAATGAGACACTGCGTGGGTGGACCCCACATTCTGAGCTTTAAGGAGCCTGCCGGATGATTCTGATGCATGCTAACATTTGAAAACCACTGCTCTGGTTCATTGGTGCCTCACTATAGATGCTATCATCTTTAGAACTATTTGGCAAGTGACTGGGTTTGCGACATATGACATGTAATCCTTGGGATAAATTCTGTGGGTAGCTGTGTGGTAAGAATCTCAAGAATGGATAAACAAGTTGGATATTTATACTTGGGAATATAGCAATGAAATGAATGGCTTAGAGCTACAGACAAAAATGTTGAAATACAGAAGGCACAAAAGGGCTTATGCTGTGGGATTCCATGGGTATGCAGCACAAAGACAGGAAAAAGTCATGCGTGTTCCCATCTGTGGCCCTGCTCTTCCCTGCCTAAACCCTATCAAAGCTTCCATTCTGTGCTTGGAGGTACCTTTTCCAGGGTCTTGTCACATCATTTGGAAGTCCCCTGGAGAAGATATGCTGGTCCCAGGCACGAGCAGCTTTGGGGGAAGGGGGCAGGTAACACTGGCTATGAATGCAAAGCAATGGCATATTCTTTTTATTTTTTATTTCAAATTATTTATTATAATTTTCCATTATTTTGAAGAGTAAAAACAAGATGAAGAAAAACAAAGACAAAGACAGAAACAGGGTAACATACAACAATACGTATTTTATAGATTTTCAAAACAAGAATAGTTGATTAACAATGATTGATATATTATCTATTTTTATCATCAAATCTGTTGCTCAGATTAATGGACACAGTTATGCAAGATGGGACATATGATTGAATATTATCACATGCTTTCAAGAAATCTTAAATCTTTGTTCTTGGCTCTCATTTTCCTTTATTACCTTTTAAAATTTTACTTTAAAGAGTATAGTAATTATTAATATGACATTAAAAATGGTACACATTTAGAAGACCTAGATGACAGGTATTTCATACATGGTTTTAGCATTACACACTGCTGGTCTCAATGTAGTTGCTTAGTTCACAGATATCAGCATACAGAGTTAGTCAAAGTGAGACTTCTACCCATTAAGTGCTATTTTAAAAAACCTGATAGAAATTCTTAGGACAGTTGCCTTAGCCATCCTGTACATATACATGTAGGGTTTTGCTCCTACCTTATTTCCTATCTTTTCTCCTTTCTCTCTGCATATTCTTCTAAGAAACATACCAAGTTACACATTTACCCTTCGTGCATGTTCTGCATTTGCTATCCTTCCACAAAAATGGTAAGAACTACCGCTTCTCAGCCTTTTGTCTAAAACGAAATGTAGTAAAGATTGTAAGACCCACTAGTAGGTGTTGTACAATGTTTGAATTCTGATGTGATGAACTTCCTCCAGCATTTTAAAAGTTCGTAGTTTGGGGTTTGGGTTCAATCTCTGGTTTTCAACGTATGAAATCAAGAGCATTAAAAACACATGCTGCAAGGACCAAGGAGATGGCTCAGTAGAATAAGCACTTCCCTGGCGAGCATAAGGACCTGAGTTCAATCCCTGGTTCTGTCAAAAAATAAAATTAATACAATTAAAAATTAAAAAAAAAAAACCAAAACGCATGCTGCTGTGTGAAGTAATTTATAAAGCCTCACTTTGAACAGAATATTAATGATTGAAAATGATGTGAGATCTATACAGTGCTTTATAGTACATCTCAGTAGTGTGTCAGGGAAAATCTGGATAATACAGCTTATTTTTTGGTCAGTGAATGACTTACCCTGATTGTTTTCTGAAATTTTACCATCTTTTTTCCCGCCAGGGTAAATCTTTTTAATCACCTATGAAATTCTGGGCAGAGGAAATGTCCATGCGGTGATTTGTTCTGCATAAGCCACCTCAAAGTCCCAGGAATATAATGTGGATGGAATTGTCAAGATTTTCCATAAAACCCCAAACTGAGTGGTGCAAAGACATGGACAGCTCTTTCAGAGGAAGCAATTTTTATTAGGATGAACATCTAGAAGATGCTATAAACTTATAATGAAGACATTTACAAGTCATCTCAGCTTCTTTCCAGAAGCAGAAATACTTATTGCGTATGCATGGCATAACCTGCATTTCAAGATAATTAGAAAGGAGGGCAAAACAGAGAGACATGCCAGAACAATCAGTGTTTCCTCACAGCCAAATGCCTCAGTGCTGTTGCCCTTCTCCTGTTAGAACTGACAAGGCAGTTCAGGAAGAACCACGCTCTCTTTTGAGAATTGCAGAGTTTTTTTGCTATTATTTTATTTTGGGGGGTGCAGTCCTGGGGACTGAGCCCAGAGCTTTTACACTAACTTACATCCCCAGCCTTTATTTATTTATTTATTTTTTGAGACAGCATCTTGTGTCAGTCACTACACTGCCAAGTCTGGGCTCAAGCTTGTAACCCTCTTGCTTCAGCCTCCCAGGGTTCTGGGGTCACAGGTATGTGCCACCACGCTTGGTTGCGAGTACTTGTTTTTTATTTCTAATATTGACAATATTGGGGTTTCATGGAAAATTCTGCCACAGTTCTATCCAAATTAGATTCCTGGGACTCTGAGGTGACTGGAACATTCAAGGACCTTTGGTGTTACCTGTTTCTCTGAGAGTGGCTTCCACAGCCACATGTCTGGTTGGTCAGAGAGTATGGCTGGGACAGTCTATGGCCCCTGGGCCTGGGCTTTCCTCATAGACAAGAGGACGCTCTGGGGCCAGAGAGATAGCTTGGCAGTTTAAGTGCATGCCTGGCGAGCAGAAAGACCAGGGTTCGATCCCTAGTACCATACACTGTGCCAGCCTTGTGCCAATCTGGCCACAGAAACTGATGTGATGGTGCATGCCTGTAATCCCATTGTTGGGGAGGCTGAAACAGGAGGATCACTACAAGTCTGAACTGCATAGCAAGACCCTGTACCAAATAAACAAACAAATCTTTTTAAAGAGGGGGCTCTGCAGGCAGCTGGTCCTCATGGAAATGGAGGGACATGAAGGCATCTCCAGGACCCCCGGGGCAGGCAGTGTGGCTCTCGGAGCTGCTCGGGCTCATAGTAGAGACCCAGCACTGCATCCAGGCCTCCTGCTGGTTTTCCTGCAGCACACCCACACAGGGGCCCTCCCTCCCCTGCGCATTCTTACGTCATTCTTCCTTCCATCTGTCTCCACTGTTCTGGGGGTCAGCTAGTTTGGGGAGCCAATCACATGCGAGGCACAGAACTAGATCTGGAGGACTTGGTCATGACCAGCACTCTCCCTGCCCGGGAGGTGCTCACAGGTAACCTCGTGAGAGAGAAATGCAGGGGGTGAGAGGTGGACAGAGAGCCAGAGGGAGGCCCCAAAGCTCATCTAACCCAGTATGACAGGATGAAGCTACTATAGACAGATTAGCGAAGAGCAGGCTGGGCTGGGGTGATGTTCCAAGCAGCCAGAACACCATGTGAAAGCTTGGATTCGAGACGCAGTGTCGCCGAGAAGGGGCTTCTGTGTCTTTCTTCCTCAAAGCCTGAGCTAGTCAGTGCCCAGGACTGTGAGCCAGCAAGTTAATTTTGTGCTGTCGTGGCTCCTATCCAGACACTCACTCAACCTGCAGCTGTGGGTGGGGCTTCTCGGAGGTGCTGGCCCAAAGCAAGTGATGAGGCTGAGGAAGTGATGCTGGGGTTGATTCCTGTGTGAGCCTAGGAGCAAGGCTGCACCACCTTGGCTGTGACAGACACTGCCCTCAGGCTGGAAGCTTGAAAGGGCATAAGGAACAGAACAAGGGCTGCTGGTTTGTTTGTTTGGTTTTCTTAATCTGGGTTTATTTATTTATTTTTCCATAATTTTATTGACAGACAAAGAGCAATGAGACAGTTTCAAACCAAATTGGTAGGACAGTTTCAATAATTAACACATTG
>NDGN011404738.1:0-16695 GCA_002564285.1 Tympanoctomys barrerae | reverse complement strand
GTGCTCTACATCACCCCAACCAGTTTCCATTAAGGTGTCTCTCCCTTTCTAACAATGAGTCTCCAGTCTCCCTCTTAGCATTCTTGTGATCACACTTGTTCACCTGGGTAATTTTCAGCAATCTTTCTGTCCCAAGGTCTTTAGCAGTATTTTCAGAGTCTCTCTGACTACAAACAGATTTGGGGGATTGAGCTGTGGGTATCTGTGGGGGAGACATTATCTCAGATACTACAAACTGAGATGGTTTAGTTGGTGTTAGGAGTGACCTTAGGAGTGGGCCCCGCATAGAGTTCAGAACTGAGAAGCTTCTTCAATGTTCGAATTCTTCTGGATTCCTGATTAAATTCACATTAGAAGAAATATGAATGACATCTGCAGTGAACAGACTCCATAGTGGAGGTGAAGCCTTTGGGAAGTTTGTATGAATTTACATAAATGGAGCTCTCGTGATGGGATTAGCACCCCAAGATGAAGAGACACCACACACTTCCCTTTCTCTCAGTCTCTCTTTCTCTCTCTTTCCCCATTTCTAGCATCTCCACAATTTTCTTAATAAATCTAAAGTTCAATAAAATGTACAATCCCAGATTATTTTCAAATTTCATTTGTAGTATGAAAAGTCAGATTCCTCTCTATAATCTAACAGATACTACAGGTTAAATAAGCTTAATGCATGGGTGAAGAAAAAAACTCTACACAGATTTCACAAATATCCATGTATCTTCCTATATAAAGGCTTACTTAGCTCAGAGTTAGTGCAAGTTTTAGTCTATACTCGGCTGGCTCCAAGGCGAAGTGGCACAAGGCAGATGGCAGAGAGCAACCTTTCATGGCAATGGCAAAGAGCAAGGGAGCAAAGGGAGAAACAGCAGCTCCTGCAGTTGCCTAGCCTCTTTGCCCCTCTCACATTGCAATGCAGATGTGTCTGCTCCAGGACACACACACCCATAATCCCAGCATTGGATCATGAATCAGTCACAAACTTCAGAAGCTGCTCCATGACTTCTGTGACCTGAGGCTTTGGGGGTACAACTAGGCGCAAACTGTTAACACTCCACCTCCTGCCACTTCCCTAATGGCCTTTCTTGGCATTTCTTATTTAGTCTTTTGGCTATGGCTCCAAAATGCTGAGCAGTTTCTACAGTTTTGCTTGCTGTTCTCTCTGCCTCAATAGCCACTGGCATTGATCACTTTGAGGTACCTTAAGTGCCTCCTGACTACTACTCTAACTGAGATGACTTCATAAGAACTTTATAAAATGGCATTATGACTCCAGTTCAGTGATGCATTTCCCTTACATTAGTTTATTTTTTTTCCAGTATCTAATTCTTTATTTCAGTCACCCCCTGAATGGATAATGTTTGAGAATAAGACTCTTTCAGCTTTCGGTGTTATCCTCAGTGGTTAGAAGAGTGTTGTTCTAGCTACTGAGATAATAAGAGCCCAGTAAGATTATAAGAGCTCAAAAAGCTAAGAAGAGCTCAAAAATGTTTTTTGAGTGGATAATAGAATCACTAGAGCAGTCCCTAGTTATAATGATGGAGTTTTTAGACTGAGCATTCCAGAACCTTCGAAGATTGAGGCAAAAATGAAACCCTGATGATTCTACATCAAATACAGAACAAAAATTTGTATATTTCTTGTGATTAAAAATGAATGCTTTTATTACAGCTATGTCATGAAAGTATACATTGTAAAAACTACTGAGGAGCCATCTGTTTTTACAATAGGAGGTATTGTAGTATGAGCTAGAAAGAAGGAATCTCTCTCTCTCTTTCCCCCTTCCTCCTTCCCTCCATCTCTTCCCCCTCCTCATGTATCTGCATCTCTAATCCTACAATCCTCCATTCTTTCTCTACCCGCATCTCCTTTAAGGAGAGAGAAAGAAAAAAAAAAAAGCAAAACTGGAGGTGAAGTTAAAACGTCCCTTTTGCCAAGATATAATCAAAGGCAATTCCTACCCACTACAGTATGTTTTGGAATTTTGAAAACAGAAAAAAAGAGTCAACTTTTGTGGCTTGGGGCATATAAACCTAGGCATCATTCTCTGCTAACTCACATGTGAAAAATGCACATATATTCAACTAATTAGCCTTGGAGCAGGAAAAGGAAGCTAGTAGAACCTTCTGGGTCACTTTAACTTGCTGTTGTTGATGTCCTATGTCAGAACGTATGGCAGTGCTAGATGTGTCACAGCATTGCACTCCCTTGGCCAATAGAGGCATGAACAAGGTACACTTGATGGGGAAGAGCCATATGCAGAGAGCTGTTAGTAGGACATTCGCTGTCTTGTATGCCTGTCCTCTCTTACTGACCTAACAGAAATATTATTACGTCCTAGAAAGACATAAAAAACCCCACAGCCTTGATGAAGGATCTGAAGGCAGAAATGGTAGTAAGAGAAGTAATAGCTCAATTACAACAATTTAATATATTCAGTGAAAAACTAATAGTTACTGGACATTCATAGTGAACTCAAACACTAATTAAATTCAGTCATTGTTCCCATAGCCTCAGCACTTGAAGCCATCATGAGCCCCTAAATCCACTACTCAGCTTGGTGGCATTTATGTAGGGTCTCAGGCACTGCCAACATCTATACTGCAGTACCACTGGCACCAAAGGATCCCACTCAGTCCTCCTTAACGTGGTAGGTCTCCTAAGTATGGGGAAAACTCCTCTCCCAAAGTTATATAAACTTCCCTGCCAATTGCCACTAATGAGCAAATCAGGACTTATCCCAAGGGCATCAGTCCTCTAGTTTCCAAAGCTCTCACTGTGTGCGCAATGGCTGTTATCAAAGCAGAACACTCAATCTCAGTGCCCTAACCTTGGCATTATCCTCCAGCACCTATAATTGCTAAACAGTAGAACTTGCAGGGTCATAGTTACCAAGTAAAATTTGCTGGACTTATGTGTGTGGGTTCATAAAGCTCCAGGCCTCTGACAGTTGAGGAAAAACTGGTACCTTTCCAAACCCTGACACCAAAAGGAGGACTAGCAGCTCCCTGGCTCTTCAAGAACTAAAGACAGGCTGTGCCCCCAGGGTATTCTTCTTGCTCTGTTACATGAGCTAACCCGCAATCACCAACTTTGCACAGGGCCCAAACCTCGACTTATCACTGGAGGCTTTCCAGCAGAGATGTGCGCTCCATTCTGACTTCTTATAATCTTAGAGTCTGCTTTCAGTGGCCACTACCTTGCCTACTTTAAGCTGCGGGCAAAGAGGAGCCTCCTTCATCCAGATGTCCCTTGGGTTTTGGCCCTATCGCCTTGACAAGACTGTTCAGTATAATATTTACAAAGCAGTTACTGGTCTCTTATTAAAACACATGATCTCCACGCACCTGTGTTCTTCTGGTCTGTTATTCCCATTTTCAGATGGGTCATTTTTCTTCAGAATACCTAATAGGGCGGGAAGGGTGCAACAAGACTGGCAGTCCAAAGGAAAGCCTGTACTGAAGAACGCAGCAGCCTCTCATTATCCTGGCAACAACTTTATGTAAAAGAGGTTGATAGCCAATTGCATGTCACCTTTCTTCCACCTGAGGCTGAGCAGTGCCCTCAGGGGAACGCTCAGTGCACAGTGTCCTCTCGTGTACCTGGGCCTGTCTCATTCAGTGTTTGGCTGAGTTGGCATCTCAGTGGCAGGTGTGCAGGAAAGGAGTGCATTTCTTTTGGGTCAGCGTGCATAGCACACGACCAATCTCGTACCTCTGGATTCTGCAATCCTTGATGAACTTTGGTACAGTTGCACTGGCACAGTCTGTTTCCAATGGCCTGGCTCTTTCATATATCAATTGGAAAACTAAAGAATGACAGGTTATATATGGCCCTCTTTTGCATCAAGAAATGGGAAAATACTTCATAGACACTAATTAAAATGTCTGGTTGTTCACATAGATGCATAGCAAGACTCTCTTCTCTGATGAGACCAACTGGGAATGAGGAGCTGAATAAGGCTCTACTAACCAGATTGTCACTCTTGCTGCTAGAACCCATCCTTGTACCCATCATGGCAACACACCACCATAGACCAGGTACTGAGCAAATGACCCTGTAGTATTTCTCATAGAGAGGCAATCGCTGTAATGAACTTGTGACTCCTGCTAGAACGCCTCGTCCCAAGGTGAGGGAGGCCACAATGCTTGAGGTATTTTCCTAATCTATTGCTGTTGGAAGACTCACTCCATTCAGCTCTGATCCCCTCCAGGCTGGCAGTGGTGCTTTACTTCTCTGCATAGGCTTTTAGGTTGAAGTCCGACTCTAATTTGATCAGCTGGCTTTGGGTCATTCTGTGAGGCAGGCAAATGTCACTCAGCTGGTAGCACGAAAAGAAAAGACAAGATGGACTAATAGACATTATGCAACTTGTCCCCCTATCCCAGAAAGGACTGAATATATTTTCAAACTGAACTGAAAATGCTAGGGCACAGCAGCCAGAAGCAAAGCAACACTGGAATCCCTGGGAACTTCTGCACAAAACTGACACGGTCACCCCTTGGGGTACCCAAACAAGTATAAAGTCTCTTCACTGAGGAAACATGCTTCCCACCACCTGGCCTCCCAGGAAGGGCACTTGTCCTGTGAAATCAGGCATTTCTTGCCTTTGCCTGAAAACAGGAGGCTGCATACATTTGAGGTGGTCATAAGAGAGCCCTCAGGTGATCTCAAAGGTCTCTGCAGAATGAGGCTTTCCTTTGCTTATGTAAAGAGCTTCCCTGCAGGGTAACTGACACATTTATGTGCAATCTGCAGAAAACTATCTGTACTCTGAGAGTTTTCCAATTAGAAATATTTGTATAAATTGCTCTCTGCCTCTAGCCAAAGTGATCAATGATGCCAACTTGTACCTTGAAGACAATCAGATCAGTTTCAGCTGACTGGACAGGGTTGTTTTAGATTGCACAACTGCCCACAATTTTCTGCCTGTAGGTCAATGCAGAGTGGGTGCAAACGCTAATATAACCTGGAAGAATGGATTAATAACTTGAACCAAGTGAAAAGGTCAGTGTAGAAACTGAGAGTTTATGGGATTAGTTTAACTGGTGAAGAGTGGGATCCCAAGGGTCATCACTCAGAGCACTGCTGCTGTGTTGGAGTCCTGTTGATAATAGTCTTAATTAAATTCTATGTAACACAAATTAAAAGGATGTGTCACAGCCACTGTCAATCAAATTAAGCAAGGTGGCTGCTGGAGTTGCAGAATGGAAAATTTATCTGAAGCTAGAACAGTGCAGAAATGAGGAGGCAGGTATTGTTAGGAGGCATCTTTGCACCAGGTCTTATTTCTGTACATTTTTACAAGAACACCGGTTTCTCTTTGTATAGAAAACAGCCATGGTAGACATAGTTTGTCCCCCTAGAGAAAAGGACAGGCATATTTACTGTTTAGCATAATAAACAATGTTTCTCTACAGAGCAAAAGGCAAGCATACTTATTGTCCATCCTCGAATATTACTGTTATATAGCATAGAGTTCTCCCCCTTGTAAGGCAACCCACTCACATGCAGGTGTCAGTACCCTGATCCCCCCGCCCCCCCATTCTGCCTTCTGGAAGTTGTCACTCAGGAAACCAGAAAAAAAAAAAACACGATTGTATCTCGCTACTGCTATTGCTTTGAAATAAACAATGGTTTAATCTCTGCTGAGTAATCTGATATGGTCTACCTTCATGCATGAAACTGGCATCCTAACTGGCAAGCTAATTGTTAGCTTCTATGCAGGATAAAAATTTCAAACCATTTACAGTTCTTGACAGTATGTTCCAGTGAATTCAAATGTTAGGCTTTTTATAAAACTTTTTATAAGGGTATCTTCAGAATACATAATATGTTCATTCATTGTGGGGAAATGGTAATACACTTATTATACTTTGATCAGTTTTAGTCTAACAAATGTTAGGCTTATCTTTGTATTTGAAAAGAGGCATCAATTTTATATGGTAAAGTGCTATTTAAGTGTGATGGGTAAGAAGAAATGATGACCAAAAGAGAGTGGTTAAAGCCAAATCACATTAACATTCTGAGGAGATTTTTGTCAGCGACCTCCTGTGGCAGAATGTTCAGTGACCCCAGCACAATGCAACATCAGACCACTTCATCTGCAGAGCACAAGTTA
Source organism: Tympanoctomys barrerae (assembly GCA_002564285.1). Lineage (NCBI taxonomy): Eukaryota > Metazoa > Chordata > Mammalia > Rodentia > Octodontidae > Tympanoctomys > Tympanoctomys barrerae. The sequence continues at coordinate 10,574 of NDGN011404738.1, read as the reverse complement.
CATGTTTTTTTTTCCCCCTTTAGTTTTCTGTTACCTGTTTCTTACGTGGAAACGTGAGACCAGATTACTTCCACCTCACTGTAAAGTTTTAAAACCCTACTTAGTGTGTATATAGCATGTTCAACAGATAGTAATGGGTGGTCGCTCCCTTACAAATAGGCAGTGTAACAGGAATTTGCTTGTTTCCTGAACCATAAATTCAGTGTGGGAAATAGCCATTGAACCCATGAACCTCCTTACTCTCTTGCACATCTGTATTCTTTTATCTTCGAAACACAGGTGAGTGTTTATTTTCTCCCTTAATAAGTGAGTTTTCACACTGGGGAAGAGGTGAAGATAAAGGCTGGCCACAGAATGGATGGGAATGAACCAAGGAAAGCTTCAGTGATGGGGTGGTAAGGCAGGGCTCTGTCCTGTCACAAACATAAAAAGACCTTTTAAATAGGAGACTCCTGGCCTTATGAAGAGGTAGTAAATCTTTTAAAAATGTGTTAGGCAGAGTTTAAATACACTATCAACTTTTTTTTTTTTTACTTTCAATTTTTTTTCTGTACAAGAAACAAAATGGTTTTGTATTTCACTATTAATAAGATTGCATACTATTAGAAAACTAGGCCTGATAGGTAATGAACTCTAACAGAACTGACTAGTAGTGGAACAGTATTGCTCAGAAGTGTCCTCCCTGGCCTTGCCAAAATGATCTCCACTTTGACAGCTAGTACAAATGTCAGCGGCGCAGGTAGACTTGTGAGGGTACCAACATATTGTCTTGGAAGCCAAGATAGGAGGACAAGTTTGAATGTGGCCTGGGACAGTTAATGAGTGAGGACCTGTCTCAAAAATTAAAAGGGTGGGAGATGCAGCCTGCTCTGAAGGCCCTGGGTTCAGTCCTTTGTACTGGAACCCCACGCCCAGCCCAAATCCTACAGCATGAGGAAAGAACAACTCAAAGGGTAATTTCTACTATTCTTTTTGTGCATAAATCGAAGCATCACTACTCTTAGCCATTATATAAACATTTTAAAGGCAAAAGATGACTGTGTATGTAGTGTGTGTTCACATGTGTCACCACACTTAATGAGCAGAGAAGGGCCTGGTTACCCAGGTTGAACACCATGTTTGCTTTTTTGCTGTTATTATAATAATACTGGCAGAACAGGCAAAAAACAGCAGGCACATTGGCAAGTGGTTTAGCTGGTAAATTTTATAAAATATTTGGAGAAATGTGAATTTCCCCTTTAAAAAAACCTTTTTCCATCCCTATATCCATTTCCTTGGTTTTAGTTTATTCTCACTTTTTGACCTTGAGTATTCAACTTTTTCTAGGCCCACACCTATGCAATCTATTTCAACATGGTGGGCAGTGCTGTTTTAAAACGCAAATGGTATTAGCCACTCCTTCCTTAAAACCCTGGCTTGATGAGGGGCTCGGTATCACTTCTTAGAAGGCTTTCAGGACCTGTGGTGAAGTGGCCCCCTTCTCTTTTACTGATGGCATCTCAGCCATACAGAACTAATTTTATACCCTGAGCTCTACCTTGATTCCTCTGAAAGGCAGCTTTCTGCCAGTTATGCCACCTTGTGCTTTGTAAAGTGATGATTCTTTAAGTATCACAAAGCGCTTTGCCAGTATCTCTGCCTTTCTTGTGGTTGGGAGACTTCATGTACTCACAGAGAATGTTTTTTCATTGTGATCCATATATCATTCTTTCTTGTCATTTCAAAAGTTGTTGGAAGCAGGGACTGTGATCTGTCTTGTTCTTTATTGTAGCCTGAATACATTTCATAGAGCTCACTTTATGGCAAATATTCAGAATATCTTCTTTGAAAAAATTAATTTTTTTGCTTATTGTAATAGATTTAAAATTAATTATACTTCAAATATATGTGTTAATATGCAAATAAAAGACATACAGTCACCAGGAATTTTTCATTTTGTTTATTTTTGTCAGGATTTAAATGTTCATCATTCTTTTAAGTTGTAAAATTTCATGGCTTGATTATGTTAATAGCCTTAATTAGACATCAGTATGAGATCTTCTGTAAAACTTGTGAGGTGTCTCAAGACTGGTTGATAAATCAAATGAACCTACGATTAAAAGACAAACAATGTTACCAACAGGGACTGGCTTTAGACAACACAAAACACTACTCTTGAAAATGCTGTTCTCTATTATTTCCTTGTGCAGACACATAAGGCATGGCTGCCCTTGCTCGTGTGGTGACGTAGGATACCAGCTCCTTTTTACAGTAGCTGCACACTGACAACAGCCAGCGTGAAGCAGTAACTTCTTCCTCTGAGCCAAGGGCATGAACAATCCCAGTGGAACCCACCGTGGCAGATTAGAAGTGATCCAAAAAACCAAAACGGTTTTGCCTAACACTCTGGGAAAACCTGGATGATCTGATCTCTTCACTGTTTGGAATGATCATAGCAGTTGTTTCCTCAAAATGGCAGGGCTTTAAAAAGAGCATATGTGAAGATAAACCTGAGTAGAATTTCCTGGCAGAGAAGTAAGGGGAGGCATAGTTTGCCAAAGCCATCTGCTTAATTTTCCTAATAATCTAATACCCACCAGTGAGACTCTCTCTTGTATTCCCAAATAGCTGAAGACGGTTGAAGCACTAATAATCACTTTTCTTTGGCCCCTCACCCTTATTACTAGGAGAAGGCTTTCCAACTTACCTATTTACTCTAGAGTGAAGAGGATGCTACTCTATCTCAGCGACATCCTCACTGTCAATAGGTCCTGTTTTCTGAGATCCTGTAGCATTCTGGGCACTGTTTGAAATAAGAGACTGATTAAATAGTAGCCTTCTGAGAGAAAAACGTTCACTTGGTGGCACTCATCATAGATGTTCTATTAGTTCCCAGGTAGGCAGTATGGATAAAGACCTTATTTCCTTTAGTTCTCTATTTTCTTTTAACTGACTTTAAAATACACCTGTTAAGTACTTACTTCTCCCACAAGGATAAAAGAATGCTTATATTCCCATGTAAAAATTACTTTAATTTAGGTTACCAACCAAGGTCTAAACATGTCTTTTAAAATTATTTTATTATTTTTAAAGAATACAAAATAATGATAGCAAAAAAACAGCATTAGAAACCATATGAGATTTCACTAGAAGTAGTATCAATTGAATGATGGACGCTGCATTATATGATGATATCTTCAAATTAGTTATTCAGATTATCAGACATAAACGTGTAAGTTTTGTTTAAAGAAAAGCAAAGCAATATAATATCAAAGATTATAAGGAATTCAAAAGAGGAAGAAAAGAAATTCAAAGACTATACTGGCCAGATAAATCAGATTCACATGTGGAAACATTGTATCTCACTAGTGTGAGAACGTGAAAGAGTAATGAAAATCTAAAAGGTACATTAAAGTTCTTTTTTTTTTTTTGGGGGGGGTATCAGGGGTTGAACTTAGGACCTTGTGCTTGCCAGGCAGGTGCTTAAGCTGCTGAGCTATCTCCCTAGCTAAAAGGGAAAGAAATTGTTCAATGAGAAGGAAAACTTGGATGAGGAGAAGGACAAATGAAAGAAGAAAAAAAAGATACATTTAGTTAACATACGGAAATAGTTTGGATAATTGTATTGTCAATTTCTGTTGGCCTTTTGAAAGGGGCAGTTAATGTTTTTAAAAAAAACTTTAAGAATGTCTTTTTTTTTAATGTATGTTTAGTGCAGGGTCTGCATTGTTTCACTGCGTAGAATGGCTCATAGTGATCCTATTTTCAGCCTCCCTAGTGCTGGGATTACAGGCATGTGCCATCACACCTTGTCTCAGTGGGCGGCTCAGCAGTAGGGCTAGTGTGGCATGTGGTGCTGGGGATGGAACCACAAGCAGGCACTTAATCTGCTGAGCTATCTCACCAGCCTTTATCATTTCTTTAGGATGAGAAATTCCAAAACACTTTTTGCTAGCTTTTTAAAGTACTCAGTATATTACTGTTATCTCTTGTGTGAACTGTGTTCTTATTATTAACTCTGGGAATGAGGTTCTAAAGAGGAACAAGGAGTCTAACAATAAATATAGTACAGTCAGATTGGTTTTTTTGTTGTGTCCTAAGATCCAATATATAAATCAGCTCATAGGAGGTGAAAGCATAAAATTCTAATTTTGGGGAAGACCTATCACAGTAAAAGGAAGAAACTAGTTGAAGTGAGAAAATATACAACAGTAACAGGTATCAGTTTCAAGGTCCTATGAAAGATTTTCATAGGTATCATAGAATCATCCAAATGTATATTCTAGTTTTTACAAGGCTGACACAAACACTGCAGGAAATGTCAATGATAACTATCTAATTTATTTAAAGACTTCACACAGACCAAAGCATCACCTATTCTGGATTTTCATTCCATTTTGTATTCCATATCTAGTTTCATTGTCAAGAATTTGCTTTAATCCATCATTGAACTAGTGCACTGATCCCTTCATTATATGATGCTGATTATAAAAGTAACTTTCTGTTAAGAATTACTTTTGAAACCATGTCAAAAACATTGTATAAAATATAGTCACTAAAATATTTTTCTGGGAAAATTGCTAGCTTAATTTTAGCTATATTAAAACTACAGGACACAATGAAAACATAAGTACACAAGCTATATATTTATCTAAAATATATAGTGAATTTCAATGTTCTAAATCTTGAAATGCAGTGGGGTGGGATGGATGAATTAAAATATAAAATCAGAACAAAAATATATGAAAATCATAAGAAAAAGACAAACATCATTCTTCCTGGTGAGAATATTTAAACTTTGGTTTTTCAGCAAATTTTTGAAATCTATAATGCATTTTAATTGGCTCTAGTCACTGAGCTGTGTAATAGCTAACAGGAACTTATTGCTCCTAACTGGAGCTTTTAACCATTGTCCATCACTTCTCTTCCCATTCATCGTCTCTGCCTGTGTAGTCTGCTTTTCTGTTGCTGGACACAACACTGGACAACCACATCCTCAAGCAGAGGTTTAGTTTGGCTCATAGTTTCAGAGAGTTTGGTGCAGAGCTGACTGGCTCCAAGCCAGGAAGCTGCTGAACGCAGGGTGGCCAGAAAGCAAAGAGAAATAGTAGAATCCTGGGCAAGAGAACACCTTCCCGGTCCCTGCGCCAATGACCTACTTCCCACCAGGTCCCACGTACTAGCAACTCAATTGTTGAGCCTCAGACTCATTCATGGATGAGCCGACTGGTGAATACAGTGTCCCCACTACCTAGTTTCCTTTCAAAAGCTCCACTTCTGAGTGCCTGAGACTTTGAGGAGAGACGTTTTAGATCTACACTGTAAGAACACTGCCGTTCAGTTTCTGGCAACCCCCGTTCTATTCTCTGCTACTATGCCTCCAGCATGTGGAAATTTATGTATTTGTGCTTCTGTGCACAACTCACTGTCGTTAGCACAATACTTTCTCAATTTATTCATGTTGTGGCAAATGATGTTTTTAAGCTTGGAATAGTATTCCGTGTGTGTGTGTGTGTGTGTGTGTGTGTGTGTGTGTGACATTTTTATCCACTGATGAGCACATAAGCTCTTCCCATTATCCTGGCTGCTGTGACTGATGCTACTATGCATAAGAGTGCAGGCACTTTTCTCAACATATTTATGTCAATTTCTTCAGATATATACCCAGAAATGGGATTTCTAGATCATATAGTAATACTACTTTTAGGTTTCTGAAACCCTACTGTTGTAGGCAGCTGAAGTAGACAGAAATATTATAGGCAGTCAGATAGGGCCAGGTCCTCAAGGAGACAAGATGGAAGACAAGGTTACTTTACAACTTAGAAGAGACAGACTCTCCCTTATGGGCCACATCTCAAGACAAGAGGAAACACAGCTATACTTCTCTAGGGATGGACATCAGGGATTCATATTTTAAATAGGTATCAATTATCTTAGCCCAATTGAGTCACTAACCCAAGGTCCAACAGAAAGAGACCCTGTCCCATATTCATGCCTGCTTGTTACTTGCCTCATTTCCCCATTTGGTACTGGATTAAATCCATTTTACCTAAGCAATGGTGCTTGTAATCTCATTGGTTGACCATAGCATTCTCACCTCATGTCCACCTAAATGAGTTTCTCACCGCATGGTTTTTTCCTCTATAAAAGTCCCTGGAAGAGAAAGCTTCCCGGGAACCACCCATTCAGGGCCCCCCTCCTGTCCCTGTCTTGGCCAGGAGCTTTCTTTCCCTTAATATATTCTGCTCATAACCTCCATTTGTTCCTAAAATTCATTCTTCAGTTTTAGAGAACATGAACTCATCCTAGGTACCTTTTATGAAAGGAGTTTCATTTTTCCCCTATTAGCATTTGGAGGTCATCTACGCGACATGATTTGTTCCCTGTGTCACTACCATATTGTTTTCTGTAAGTCACTGTGCTCACATTCCCAGCAAAATGTATACAAGGATTTCGTTCTCTACATGCTGTCTTTTACTTTATTAACAATGAGTCTAATAGGTATGAAGTGATAGCTCATTGTGATTTTTTTTTTTGCATTTTCCTGAATTACTGATACTTTTTAATGTAATTTTTGTCCTGTGTTTTTTTCAGAAATTTTGCTTCAGATCCTTTGCTTCTTTTTAATAGGCTTGTTTATTTTCTGGTTTTGGAACGAGTTACTTACATACTTTGTACAACAACCTTTTTTCTGGTATAAGACTTATAATCATTTTTTCCCCAAACTGTTGTTTCTGAACTCTGCTGCTTGCTTTGTGGAAGCTTTTAATGTTGATGAGTTTGATTTGTCTACTTCTGCTTTTGTGGCTTGTGCTTTTGGAATCCTATCCAGAACCCAGTGCCCAGGCCTATGCCATGGAGCTTCCTCCTGTTTTCTTCTACTTGTTTGACAATTTTCCCTATCAAGTCTTATTTGTGAATGGAGCTAGATCAAGGTCCTGGTATTACTCATTCACATGTAGACTGCCTGTTTTCTTAGTGCCATTTAATAAAGAGACTGCTTTTTCCCAACTGTGGATTCTTGGCAGAATTACTGAAAGTCAACTAATCATAGTATGGGCGTATTCTTGGCCACTGTCCTTTTCTATAGTTGCTATGTTTGTCTTTATGTCAGTACCCTGTTGTCTAGATTATAGCTTTACAATATATTTTGAAGTTAGGCAATGTGATTATCTTCAGCTTTGTTCCTTTTGCTTAAGGCACAAAGGATCTTCTGTGGCTCCATACACAGGTATCTGTGTATCTCATCTATATGTATTCAGATATTTTTTTATAAGTCCTATCTGTGAAAAATATTAGAATTTTGATAGAGATGGCACCTTTAGGTAGTATGGACATTTTAATATTCTTTTAGTCTATCACAAGATATTTTAAAAAATTATTTATTACTTGTTATTACAGGGTCTCGTTATGCAGCTCGGACTCACAGTGGTCCTCCTGTCTCAGCCTCCCCAGCACTGGGACTATAGGTATAGGCCACCACGCCTGGTGTCTGGGCGGCACAGCATGCCTAGAGTTCTTAGGGTATCAGGGATCAAACATGCGTCCTTGTGCTTGCTAGGCAGGCACTTACCTCGCTGAACTATCTCCGCATCCCACCACAAGATATGTATTTATCTTATCTCCATTTTCTTCATTATTTAATATTTTTCAGGCTATAAATGCTATTTTCTTAATTTACTAAATATTTTATCTTTGAATATTATTGTAAATGGGATTATTAACTTCATTTTCAGTTCCTTGTCTGTAGAAATGCTGATTGTTTAATCCTGGCACTACACTGATGTCTTTAGTATGTTTTCTATCAGAGTTTTAATGACATCTTTAGGGTTTTATACATACAATATTATGTTATTAGATAATACACAACTTCTTTTTTTCCTATTTGGATAGTTCTTATTTTTTCTTGCCTAATTTCTCTGACTAACACTTTTAAGACTATGTTGAGTATCAGAGACAAAGATAGGCATCATCTTATTTATAATTTTAGAACAAAAACTTTGAATTTTCACCATTAAGTGTATTCACAACTGTAAAGTTTTAATTTGGCTTTATTAGTTTGAAGAACATTCCTTCTCTAATGTGTATGAAGATGGGATGTAGAATTTTGTGCAATGGTTTTTGAACATTTTTTGAGATGATCAAATTATTTCCTTTATTCTGTTAATATGGTTACTTGTATTTACTGATTTGCCTGTCGATGTCCTAGTATTTTGTTGAAGATTTTTTTGCATCATTTATCACTGATTTGGGGACATTTAGTTTTCTTTTCTTGTAGTGTCTTTGTTTAGCTTTGACATTTCAGTAATCCTGGGCTTCTAAAATCAGTTTGGAAACATTTCCTTCTCTTTAACTTTTGGGAAGAATGAGGTCTGGTTTGAGCTCCTTTAAATGTTTTGTAGAATTCAGAAGTGAGCACATCAGGTCTTTTTTTAATGGGAGACTTTTAAAATACACATTTCAATCTCCTTTTCTGTTATCAGCTTTTCAATATTTGATCCTTTTATGAGTCAATATTGGCAGGATATGTGCTTCTATTCCTTTATCCATTTCTTCTAGATGAGTACATTGTTGACATATAATTGTTTACAGCTATCTCTTATGAACCTTTGTACTTCTATTCAATGGACTTGAATGTTTTCTCTTTTGTTGTTTGCTTTTATCTTGGTCTAGGCATAATTTGTCAATTTTGTTTAGCTTAAAAAAATCAAAACTAATGTTTTGCCAACTTACTTCCATCTTTAGCTACATTTTGACCTTAAGTTTCTCATTTTTTTAAAGTTACTGAAAAATCTTAGGTAAAATTTTTTCTGCTATGCATTTACTGCTACAAACTTTTCTCTTAGAACAGCACTTGTTACGTTCCAAACTTCTTAGTATACTTTTTTTTCTCAAGAAATCTGCCTTTTTTCCTTGACTCAATAGTTGTTTAATTTCCAAATATTTGTGAATTTTTCTTGATTCCTCTTGTCACTGATTGCTAGGTTTCAGTGTAGTTGGTAAAAATACCTGATTTGATTAAAAGCTTAAATGTGTTAAATTGCTTTATTAAAATATTGTGGATTAAGATTATTTATCAATAATAGAGAATGCTTCATGGGAACTTGAGAAGACTGTAATCTGTCACTGTTTGATGTCACTTTCTGTATACATGTTAGGGCATTTGCTCTAAACCACAATTCAAGACCAATATTTCTGTGCTGATTAGATGGCTGATTTATTATTGAAGTGAGGTACTGAAAACCCTAAGTCCTTGTAGTCTCAGATCTTTTAATATTTTATAAATTTAGGTCATCTTATTTTGAGTGCAAGTATGTTTATCATATGTTCTTGAACTGATCCCTTTACCTCTAATGACCTGGTCTCTACAGTTCTGGCCTAATGTCTAGTTTAATACCAGTGTAGCTGTATCTATTTAATTTTCCTCTTTGGAAGAGTATCTTTTTACCTCTGCTATGCAACATGTACTTGGATATCCTTTTAGTCACTCTATGCCTTTTGACTTGAGAATTTAATCAATCTACGTTCAAAGCAGCTACATCCAGGTAAGGACACCTAGTGGCATTTTGTTAATTGTCTCTGGCTCATTGATCATTTTTCTCCTTCGCTTTTCTTCCTTTGTGGGCTGATGATTTGTTGTAATAGTAGTCTTTGAATCTCATCTATCTTTGGTGTATCTAATTTAGGTTTTTGATTGTGGTTATCCTAGGGCTTACATAAAACACCTAATACCTGGATATACTAAGATGATAATAAACCTGTATTTCATTGTGCAAGAAGCTTTTATTTCTTTTACCCTGTTTCATGCTTTTGATGCCATTTACATTCTCTTAAGTGTGTATCCTTTACCTAATCAATTTTGCTATTGTTTTTAACAATTTTGCTTCTTAATCTTTAAAGCAGAAAGGAACGTTATTTATCCTCTGCTATTACAGTATTAAGAGTTCTTGTGGGCATTGAGGCACATGCTTGTCATCCCAGTCCTCTAGAGGCTGAGGTAGGAAGACTGCCATGAGTTCAAGACCAGCTTGAACTATATAGCAAGACCCTGTCTCAAAAGAAAAGTTTTGAGGGCTGGCAAGATAGCTCAGCAGACTAAGAGCATAAGGCAAGTGCAGGGACTGGAGTTCAATCCCTAGCACCAAAGGCTACGCTTGTCCCACCCCAGGACACACTGAGCTGGCCGCTGAACCCAGGGGTGGTGGCACATGCCTGCAATCCCAGCAGTGGGGAGGCTGAAAACAGGAGGATTACTGTAAGTCCAAGCTGCATAGTGAGACCCGGTACCAAACACATTAAAAAATGTTTTAAATTTACAACATACTTACACTTACTAATCAATTTTATACATTCATGTATTTTCACGTTACTAATGTATTCTCTCAAATCGAAAAACTCTTTTAGTTATTTCTTTTCTTTTTTGTGTTTGGTACGAGTCTCATTGTATAACTTGATTTTTAGTTATTTCTTGTAAAGCAGGCTTAGTAGTCATACCTTTAACTTTTGTTTGATGAAGTGTTTATCTTCCAGGAATTTTCAAAAAATGAAATTTTTGAAATTCTGGGTATAGTGCTATTGATTAGAATTTTTTTTTT
>NDGN011404727.1:0-10280 GCA_002564285.1 Tympanoctomys barrerae | reverse complement strand
AGAGAAGCTTATTATTATTACCCTACAACATAGGCAGTTGAGCTTAACCTCACTGTCTGAATACCAACCATCTTAGGCATAACATGGAACAGGTATTTTCCATCAAGTATTGATATATTAAACTTTAAGTTCGTACAGAATATGAAGCAAAAATTAAAAAATGAAAAATATTTAAAAAATTGGAATCAACAGTTACATATTTTACACAAATTTTGAAATCTAACCATATACAGCCTTGTAGCAGGACAGTCCTGTGACAATTTTTTTTCTTGTCTCTTGTTTTCATTTACTACCTTTTTTTAAAACAAACACTTATTTGAGAGACAGTATGGCAGTAATTGGTATGTCATGACAAACAAGACGTATTTAGAAGAACAGAATGACAGGCATTCCAAGCATGAATACCATTACATATTGCTATCTTCAGTGCAGTTGCTTAGCTCACAGGTATGTGAATATATAGTTAGTCAGGGTGAGACTCCTACCAATTAACTGTTAGTTTCAAAAGCCTGCTGAAGATTCTCAGGATCATTGCCTTACCTATCTTGTATATATAAATGTATGGCTTTTCCCTTGTCGTTTTTCCTTACCTTTCCATTGGCTGGTACCAAGCAACAGGATTCATCACAACTTTGATCATATATTTTTCTCTCTTCTTTCTGGCCACTATACCATTAGTAATTCTTCTGTGCCATTCTGCCAGGCCTATAGCCACCCCATGGGCTGAAAACTTCACAAACTAAGTCAAAGTAGACCCCTCCTCCTTTAATTTGCAGGTGTCATGTATTTCTTCTCAGCAACGAAGAAAGCAACTAAGATAGCAATATAATAACCAATTTATTTGAACTGTTTATAATATTAACAAAGTAGAACAGATATCTTAATTTCAAAAATTAGGCATAATTTGTCCCATTACTTGTAATCAAATTTGTAACACTCATAATGGTTGACTAAATTGTTCTAAATTTACCACAATAATATGCTCAAAACACTTCAGGCTTTTCTAACAAAGAAAACAGGTGTTCCATCTTTGTAAGTACAATTTTCAAAAGCTGAAACATTTATAAATTTAATCATTTATAAACAATAAAATTTACTGAGATATTTGTTATATTATGTATATATGACATTATAAGCAAATGTAGTTTTGTTTAGATAATGCAGGGAGAGGCACTGAAGAATAAAATGTAAATTTAAATACATTTTCAGTTTTAAAATAATAATAATAACATTTGTTTTCTCATAAGCTGTGTCCACAAAGCAATGTTAACTTCACTCAATATTACTTTTTTTTTCAGTACCGGGATTGAATTCAGAGTCTTACACTTGCCAGGCAAGCACTTATGCCACTGAGCTATGTCCCCAGCCCTTCATTCAATATATCTTAACGAGTAAATATTCCAGTATTCTAGTGTGTCAAAGTTTTCATTCCTCAGTACATATAACTCATGTATTTGTTATCCCAGAGAAATGACAATAATATATTTTAATTAACAAATACCAAGTAATAATTAAAAATATACCAGAACAACGTAAACTCTGTAAGGAAAAGGGGAAAAGATATAAAAGTCATATAAAGAATACTGTACATTTTCAACAAATCTTATTAGCTGTTAATGAATGGGAACAGTGTGATAATAAATAGTCACATTTAAGTTTGTGATGAAATTTTGTGCAGGAAGTTATTATTGATGATATTTTATTAAAAATGTCCTATGTAATTTATAATCAATCAACACTCAATTTATAATATCAGTAAGAGACTGAGGTATAACCTGGAAGACATGGAGTAGTAAAAAATAAACTCTCTTTGCTGGTGAGTATTCTATATGTTCACATATATGTACATACATAGTTATATACACAATATGGCTATTTACTTATGTCTATATACATCTTTCAAAATATATGAAGAATGTGGAGTCCCACAGTATTCAATGAAAGGGTGTATAAATATGGAGTATTATTTCACTCATGAACATATTCTGAATAATTATTTTACAATTTATTCCTAAGTATTACAGAGTTTATGCTGTTATAGATGAACTTTTTCTTTCTTTCATTATATTTATAATATTCTAAATTTATATGCTAGAAATTTATGCAGAAAAAACTAATTACTGTGTAAAACTCCTTAGCATACTTATTCTGTAATTTTTATTACTCATGATAAAGTTTTCAATAAATTTTCTACTTTCTGAACATAAAATCACATCAAAGCAGTCCTCATTGTTATCTTCTCCTTTATTTAATATCTTATATTATTTTGTGCCTCAAATTACAAAATTAATATTTTCATAAAATGAAGACATAGTATGAATAAAAATATTGCTTCTATATCATATTATTTATATATTTCTTAATTCAATAACTTTTTATTAAATTACAATCTACACACAGAGAGTGCAGATAGCAGAAGTGACTTGCAGAACAAATTTCCAATTAACGAATCACCTCGTACTCAACACCTGGTAAGAAAGGGAAGGCCACCAGCATCCCAGAAGCCATGCTGTGCCCCTACCCAGGCAGAGGACATCATTATTCAATTTTATTAGCAAAGAGTGGATTTTTTGTTTTCCATATTTATGGGAATAAGATCAAACAAAGTATTACTCTTTACAATTAAGTGTTGCTCTTACAAATTAGCTCTTTTGCTAATTTTTTTACTTTTAAAATGTTAATCTAATAATTTTTAAATTTATTATGGTAGAGCATTCTACTACATGAAAGTGGGCATTTGCTTTGTTGGACTATTGAGAATAATGTCTTTATGGGTATTCTTCCATGTAACCTTTTATTTCATAAATACGCTTACACTTATGCAAGATCACATTATTTTATGACTAGTGACAGTGTTATTTAGATTTTCATTAATTAAAATTTTCCTCTTTCTTTGACTTACTGCTTTAATTAGCATTGCTATAATAATATCATAGATTGGATAGCATTATTGTAATATTGTATATTGTATAATGTTTAAATAATTCATGTTGTCAATGTCAAAACATTCAGAGATCTTTTGTCGTGCAAAATATTCAATGCAAGACATTCGTGGATAAATTTTCTTAAAGTAAACAAGTTCTCCACTTACAAATTTTGTCAAGAACTTTTTCACTGAATGATGTAGAGCTTATTGAATGTTCTCTGTATCTATGAAAAGAGTTCTGTGGCTTTCCAGTTTCATCTGTTAATGCAGTAAAGCAAATCACTTTTTCATCCCCAGCACAAGCCACACAGTTATTTTTTTATATTATTGTTTCACTTTGAAATGATTTGAAGATATTTGGGGTGTTGTTTATAAATGATAATGGTGTAATATTTATTTCTCATAATATACTCATCAGTTTTTGGTAGCATTAAGTTTACGCTAGAAAGGAGAAGAAAGATCACAGAAATACTTTATACCACTATTCTCGGTACAACTCCTAACAAGTATTATCAAGGACAGAAATTACAAAATGATGATTTTGATGGGATTATCTTACAATTAAAAATCTAAGTGCACTTAAAATTCAGAAAATATAGTCAAAGAGAAACTGGATAGTATATTAAAGGATCATGGATGAAAGAAAAGAAAATACCCTTTAATGGAGTACTATTAAAATAATCTCACACTAATAAAGATCTTCAGTGACCACTGATTTTGGTATCCTTGGGAATTTTCAATACCTGAATCTTGTCCTCTGCTAGTAGCAAAGCAACATGCCATAAGCAGGCTGGTCAGTTCAATAATGAAGGAAAGCTACAAGGAAATTATGTAGTTGTTACAAAAGAAAGTCACAAAATCAATATGTTTCAACAGACTTTATTTGCACTTTCTTAACCTCCAGACTTTAAATATTTTAGAATTGCAGAAAATGGCATGAGGAAAAAGAAGAATAGTTAAGTACCAGTCTAGAAACTCTTAGCCTGGATAATTTAGGAGGTGTTATAATTTGGACACAGCACCTCACCCAAAGCCTTCTAGGCACATAGGTAGGGTGTAAGGGAGGTGGTTCGGTCCTCAGGGAGCTGTACTTACACTCTGATGACTGACTGTGCTGTTGGGCAGAGAGGCTGGTTAGAAGAAGAAGGTGCCTAGGAATGTAACCTCACAGTGTGCATCTCCCTCCCAGGCTCATCCTCTTTCTCTCTGCTTTCCAGCTACCATGATGCGGGCATCTTTATTCCACTGGACTCTTACACCATGTGCCTTGGCCTGGAAACTAGTGCACCATTAGTTATAACTGTGAACCCAAATGAACCTCCAGTCTTTTAAGTTTCATGAGTCACATGTTGTATTTCAGCAATGGAAAAATTGACTAAGACAGGAAGAACACACCTTTCATTTTCTTTTTCATAACTTCTCTCTGTTTTGGTTTTCTTTTGGGGGAAAGGAAAAGCAGTCAGTCATTTAAATGGAAAGTTCATCTTCAAATTCTACATTTTACCTATGATTTACAAAAATAAATGCAGTATTAAAATAAGCTTTGTTGTGGTAGTAGCATATCTATAACTATGTCTTTAAACAATGTGTAAATTTAAGAATGATACAGTTCTCTTGGAAGTGTAGCTCACCTGCATAGTGCCTAGCATTCACAAAGTTCTGGGTTCAATTCCAAACAGTACAAAAAACAGCTAATACATCTGTAAAACAAATTGTAAGTTGGTCATGTTCTTTGAGCTGGTTGTACCTTCTCTAAAATGTATCCCTTAAATACTTGTATATCACTCAGCTATGTGCATCTAGTCCTCACCAGTTAGGTCTTCTACTTTGTTGACTTGCTTAATTACTATGTAAATAATTTGTTGTATGAAAAAGACTTTACAATAAAATTTCTATGAATGCCTAAATATTCAGGGAATTGCTCATTTTGTCCATAAATACCCTTCTGATGCTTGACACTTCCCTGATTATATACTGCATTAGATATTGATACAATATATATATATATATATATATAAATTGTTTTCACAGAAAGATATAATATAAATTAAATTTTAATCAGATGTTGAAAGAATTAAAAGGCAAAAATAGAATATGGCAGTAACACAGTGATGTTGGAAATAGCTACTGTCTTAGGAGTATATTATATGAATGCACATATATTTTAGTGTAATAATGGATGAAATAAAGGTAAGTACAAAGATGACTCAGTGACATCTTTACCACTGAGAAAGTTGGAAAGTTGGTATCTTATTGGAGAAGAGGGAAGGACAAGATAAAAATAATAATGTTTGAGTCTTGTCTTAAACTACTTTTTCTGGATAACCAACTAAACAGAGAAGAAAGACAAGACAATAAAATATGAGAAAGAAAATATAACAAGGACAAGCCAATGTGTATTAGCTATAAGTGTAAATGTAAATGTTATCAATTTAGACATCAAAAGTAACAGGCTGGAAGCATGGAAGCATGGATCAAGCAACAAGATCAAATAATATATGTTTCATTCAAGAAACACTTTTTTATTATTTTTTCTTTATTTTAGGGAAGGGGCTACAGGGTGTTCACTACTAGATCAGACTCATAGTGATCCGCCTGTTCACAGCTTCTCAAGAGCTGGGATTACAGGTGTGGGCCACCATACCCAGTCTCAATGGCCATCTCAGTGTGCCCCGGGTATGGGGTCAGCATGGCAGGCCTGGAGATCGAACCCCCGGCCCCTGTGCCTGCTTGCAAGTGCTTTAGTCCACTGAACTATTTGGCTGGCCCTAGAAACACATTTAACTAAAAAAAAATCATGGACAAAATCAAAGGGTGGATAAAAACACTCCATAAAATAGGAAACCAGAAGAAAGGAAAGTCAAACATTCTATTTGCAGCCAATGTAGATGTTAAGCCAAGACTGATCAAAAGAAATGAAGTAGAGATAGCAATTATAAATATATATGCAGAAAATTTACATGCACACAACTATATTAAAAAAATAGTGGGCATGAAAATGTCCAACAGGTACTAACACAGATGTAATGGGGGACCTAAATACTCCACTGTCACAAATGGATCAGACATAATATCATCAACAACAAAAAAGTCTTGAAAGAAACAAACTTCTGAACAAATGAGTTTATCTGATGTTAACAAAGTGTTTCACTACACAACTTCAGAATACACTTTCTTCTCAGTAAAACGGGACATTCTCCAAAAGAGGTCACATACTATCATATGTTTAACTAAACACAAAGTAATTGTAATCATAACATGTTTATTAGCTGATCATAGTGCAATGAAACTGTAAATCAATGCCAAAACAGCAAAATGATGCAAAAAAAAAACTTGAGGGAAATTAAATAATACCCTACTAAACAACCAAGGGATAACAGATTAAAGAAGAAGTTAAACAATAACTACAATTAAATGATAACATTGATAGCATATACAAAGAGTTATGGCACAAGTGAAAGTTCTAAGAGGGAAAATAATAATGGTGAATGTTCACTTCAGGAAAACAGAATGAGGTCAAATAAATAACCTAATGTTGAAACTCAAAATTTTGAAATCAATGCTTTTGTGAGGGAGAAAGTTAGAAAGTTCAGAGCAGAAATTAGTGCAATTGAGATTAAGAAAAAAGAACAAAAACATCAATAATTCAAAGAGTTGGTTTTGGAAAGAGTCCATTATCAGCGCTTCTATTCAATATAGCTCTGGAAATATTAGCAAGAGCAATTAGAAAAAATAATGAAAGACAACAGGAAAGCTAGGAAAGGAAGAACTTAAGTTGTCATTATTTGCAAGTGTCATGATTCTCTACACAGAAGACCCTAAAACACCACCAAAAGTGTTGCTCATTTAATAACCAAATTCAGCCATTGAGTTGGACACAAAGTCAACATGCTGAAATCAGTGGCATTCCTATACACAAACAATAAACTCACTAAAAGTGAAACAAGGAAATCCATGCCTTTGTTTATGTCACTGAAAAATGAAATAGGCATCAATCTAACAAAGAAGTAAAAGACCTTTACATTAAAAACTACAGAGCTCTGAATAAGGAGGTCAAAGAGGATATCAGAAAATGAACAGATATTCCTTGCTCATGTATAGGAAGAAACAACATAATGAAAGTGTCCATATTCCCAAAATTATTATACAGATTGAATGAAATTCCATTAGTATATCTTATAGAACTAGAGAAAACACTCTCCAAATCTATTTGGAACGAGAAGGCAAATAAAATAGAAAAAAAACTGTTCTAAGAAACAAAGGCAGTTCAAGGAACACCACAATTGATGACTTGAATCTGTACCACCAAAACCAGCACAGTACTGGTGAAAAATCAGAGCATCACTGGATCAGATGAAAAGATGCAGAAACAACTTCAACCATACTCAGCTACCTTATCATTGACAAAGAGGCCAAAAATATTTACAGAAAGATAGCCTTTTAAAAATAGTGCTGGCAAACCAGATTTCTTGTAGGACAAAAACTAAATCTTGACCTTATCTATCACCATTTACTAAACTAAAATCAAAATGAATCAATGATCTAAATATGAAAACAGGAAGGGTAAACCTAGCGGAAGATAGGATAGGTCGAAATCTCGAAGACATGGTGCAGGCAAAGATTTCATGAGCAAAACCCCAGTGGCAAAGAAAATACTACAAAGAATCAACAGCTGAGATCTCACATAAGAAAAAGTGTTTGCAGAGCAAAATAAATAAATAAACAGACAAACAAATAAATAATAAATAATGAGCAGAATACAGCCCACAGAGTGGAAATATTAGCCAGAAGATAGTCTGACAAAGAACTAATATGTAGGACATATAAAGAATTGAAAAATCTCAGAATTTCCCCAAATCTAAAGATGCAATCCATAAATGGACATCTGAAATGAATGGACACATCTAAGAGGTACACACAACAAATACATGAAAAAAATATTTAGTGTCACTGATCATTTCAGAGATAGAAACCAAAACAACACTGAGATTATGTGTCACAGCAGAAAGAATGGTTACCATTAAGAAATCGACCAGGAACAAGGTTGTGGAGTAAAAGCCACATTTTCAAAGTGTATGAAACTGTGAAGGAATCTAGCTATGATGGCTTATGAACACAGTAATACAAAAGTCTGCAGCCAATGTGTAAAGGCATGGCAGCATAGGTGGGTTAAGAGAGAGATGTGGCTTTTAATAGCAAAAACTCCAACCAGGAAGGAACTTGCTAGCTGTTGTTATTAAAGTGATAAACCCTTTTCATTTATTTTTGCCTGATTTTTGTCTTTTCTTTAACCATACTTACATTTTCAAGTTCTTCAAATCATCTTCAGAGAAAATGGAATGAAAATTTTATGCATCCATCTGCATCGCTTTCTTACCCTCTGATTTTGTATATTTTATCTAGATGAACAATGCAGACACTGTTTCTTTTTTGAAATAGTGGTTATAATAAAAAAAGCCAAGTTGGGGATAATGGACTTAAAAGTAGTCTTTGCATTACCTAAATACATATTACAGTGGCAAAAGTAGAATTTTACCAGTACAAATAAGCTCCACCTTCAGCGAATCACTTGAGTGGAAAAACTGCATTACTGAATAAGTGAAATGAAGTGGAATGTTCTTTTATGAGAGTAGGGCATCTAAAATATTGCTTTAATTACATGGCATTTTTCTCCAGAAAATCTAAGCTGTTAAATGTTCATTTTTACTTTTAAGCACTTTACATGATTAAATGTAACAGCCTGATTTTAAGTACTACCACCCAATTGTGTAGAAGAGGACAGTGAATGATAAGCAGTAGCTAACGGAATCAAGGCCAGATCATTTCAACTGCAAGGCTGAAAATGTATGCATAGGCCTGTCACTCTAGTTTCCTTTTACATAGCCAGGAAATAGATACTTTTAAAAGAGCTTGAATGACATAAACTTTACAAAGCGTAAGACAAAATAATGAAACGTAACTTTTCAAACAAAATAAAGGTAAAAGTTTAGCAATAATTTAGAAAATGACAGAATGAAGGAGAAAAAAATTTACAAATCATTCACTGTCATTTGTATCTTCATTTTCTTCATATTGAAGTTGATGAGTGGATCAGTATAATATTTGCAATAGACCTCCTATCATTCTTAAGCACATAAAAAGTGGCTCAATTGTAGCTTCAAGATTTATAAAGAATTGACATACATAGGTATACCTGAGAGAATTAGTTCTGTGTGGGATATAAGACCATCTGAACAAAGTAAACCCTCAGTACACACATGGTTCTTTTTTTTTTTTTTAAGGGTAGACTTCAAGCTTTAGCATACGTGGCTATCAAGGTAGCTCAGCAGACTAAGCGCCTGCTTAGGCAAGCAAAGGGACCAGAGTTTGATCCCTGGCATTACATGCTGCACCAGTCCAGCCCTCTGGCACTCTGAGCCACTGAGTCTGGGCATGGTGGCACACACCTCTAATCCCAGCACTGGGGAGGCTGAAAACAGGAGGATCACTGTGAGTCCAAGCTGTGTAGTGAGACACCATAGCAAATACATTAAAAAACAAACAAACAAACAAAAAATTACTTCGGCATACATTAAAATAACCTGTGGGCTTATTAAGCCAGAGATGGCTAAATAAGAGTCTCTGGATCTCTGATTCTGTACTTTTGGAATGAGGCTAGAAAACTCGTGTTTCATAATGTCCCTGGTGATAATAACACCAGTGGCATAGGAGCCAGAATCTGAGTAGCACTACAGTAAGAGAAGACAAAGTTTGCTTGAAATCTCAAGTAGTGGACAAATCCACTCACCACGCAGCCTGACTGAAAACACAAAAGTAATCAAGGGAGAAGAACATAGTTCTTATCATAATGGCAAATACCATCCCGAATCTGGGAACAGATATCTCTGGATTTGTAGTCACCTATATTGTCAAAAACACATTTCTCGCTTCCGAGTTCCAGGTACCCCCAGATCCACCCCCACCCCAGCTCTGGTGAGTGTGCTGAGAGCTTCTTGCTGGCCTGTGCTGGCGGGACAGTCCCAGCACAGGCGTAGCGTGGGCCAGACCCACTCCCACCCCCTTCGGACGCCCCCCATCACTCCGCCGCTCCTCCCCGACCCCACCCGCCGAGTAGGATTTTCTTCCGAGTTCCAGGTACTCCCAGATCCACCCCCACACCAGCTCTGGTGAGTGTGCGGAGAGCTTCCTGCTAGCCTGCGCAGGCAGGACAGTCCCAGCCCAATGTAGCGTGGGCCGGACCCTCTCTCACCCCCTCCGGACGCCCCCCACCACTCCGTCGCTCCTCCCCAACCCCGCCTGGGGAGTAGGAATTCCTCTCTCCACTACTCCACCTTGCTCCCTCCAGGCACAGCTC
>NDGN011404715.1:0-10865 GCA_002564285.1 Tympanoctomys barrerae | reverse complement strand
GTATAGCAGAACTGCAGTTATTTACACACAAATAATAAATGAATGGCGCACTTTCTTAGTTTTACTTTTTACATTCACTTAGTACATGTAAATAAAAATTAGGGGTTATAGGTATGTTTTACAAGAGAAGGCATCTTTATATGTTTTGAACTTTTTCCAAATGTTTGGTTAGCCACAGGTAACTTTTATCACCCAGAGTGAAAAATGAGTGCGAGCTCATCCCAGGACTGGATCTAGCGTTAGTCTTTGGAAATTAAACTAAGTTTCAGAAAGTAAATATTGAGATGAAATTTACAGTGTCTAGCCATATTAAATGTAAAAATAATTTAAGGTATTTACTTGTATATTTCTGTAACAAGTAGAGTGTTTATATACACACTTTGTTTGATCCTGCTTGTGTAAGTTCCATTATTTTTCATGTTGTTTTTGAGTAAAAAAGAAAAATCATGATTCAGCAAAATCATCTTCATTTAATGCCTTGTAATTTATATGGCACCAATTTAATTTAACTCGGAGATATTTATCTTTTTTATGGAACTGAATTTTATTCTCAGATAAAGCTTTTTGTTAGTAACTGAGGAAGGAAGAGAAGTGTCTGTGTTCTGTAATCAAATTAGGTATCTTTCTTTTATGTTGGTCATTTGCTCAAAACTTCCTGACATTTATTTTTTCTCCTAAGTTTAAACTAGTCTGTTAAAAGAGCACTTGGAAAATCATGGATATATTAATGCAAAACAAAACAATCATTTGATATAGTAGAATACCATTTGATTTTGCTTTTTGAAACTACATTTTAAAAAATGTATTTAATGTAGGGCCTACAGGGTCTTACTACACAGATCAGACTTGTAGTGATCCTCCTGTTTTTAGCCTCCCAATTTCTGGGTTGTAGGCATGCACCACCACGCCAGGTCTCCTTCGCCATCTCAGCACACCTCATACCAGGGCTGGTATGGCACGCAGGGGATTGAACCCTGATACCTGCTTTAAAACTACATTTATTGTATTTGACCTTGTAAATACATTGTTTGCTATTCAAAATTTTCAGTGTTTATATGTAATGAGAATAGCAAACTTTTGTTTTACATCCTTCAATATTATAACCATTCTGTTGTAGCTGTACATCTATATTGAAATAGAAGTTTTTGATAATTTGAAGATAAGTGCTTTTCAAAACTTAAACATTTTTCTCATGCTTAGAAAAATCAGGCAAAACCGGATTTAAATTGATATGACAAAGAAAAATATTGATCACATTAGTGTTAGAATATAGATTGATTCTTATTAAAAAGTTTAAAGCCCCTGTTTTTCTGCAAATAAAACCCAGTTGGCAAATAATCAGTCTTGAAAATGAGAGATAGAAGTGCCAGCCCCATGGCCCACCCTCGCCTCACCTCATTGTCAGAGCAGGAACCATGCCAGGGAGTAGTGATGGCAGGGAGGCCAGGGAGGGCCTGTGGGAGCTGGCGGTGCAGGTCCCTGGCTTTCCTCCTGTGTAATATCCAATTAGTTCTTATTTTCAGGAAAACACAAGTAATGAGAGAGAAACATCTCATGGTACTAAAAGTAATACAGTGTTGGTTTTGTGGAAGCAGTCATTGAAGGTAAGTTCATCTCATATTCTGTTTCGGACACTGTTTCCTCCAAACCTTTTAATCAATGATATCTTTAAAACACATAAATACATGATTTAAGATGTCATTCCTATGTTCCTTTTTCGAGTCAAATATTTTCTTGAACTAATTTGTTCTTTGTAAACATTGGTTCATATTTATCCCTGTTCCCCTTAAGATAAAATACAATATAAGAGTAAGTGAATTGGTGATTGTGTCCAAAAAATATGGATAGGCTTAGTGGTAATCACTGGTATGTGTTTAATTTCCTTCATTTTACTTAGCACATTTGGTGATCGTTGGTGCTGTGGCCTGGATATAAAATGTCCCACTGAAGTCCCATTCATGTGGAAGTTGGCTGGATTGCAGGTGCTCTGTGCTTCAGGCATTCACAGATTGTTCATTACCTGGATGTGCTGGGAGGAGGCAGCCAAGTTAGAGGTGGGCACTTGGCAGGGTGCGTCCCCAACCCTGGCTCCTTCCTTCTCCCTTTGCTTCCTGGCCACCACGGGCTGCTCTGCTGTCCTTTGCTGCTATCCTCAGAAGGACTTTACATTTTTTCCCTTGGAGCAAACTGACCATGGACTGAATCCTCTAAATACATTGATCTGAAATAAATCTCTCTTTTATTTTATTGATGACAGGTCTTTTGTTCCAGCAACATGAAAATGACTAATAGAGTGATGTATTATAAAATACACATTATACTTGTTAAGATAATGTATAAGTACATTATTCAATACGTATTTCACATAAATATAGTGTAGCCATACATGTACACACATAGATATATTATGTGGATAGTATGTGGCTATCTATGTGTCTCTTTTGGTGGGGGAGGGAGGTGCTGAATATCTAGCCCAGGAAGGGCCATTCATGTCTGTATGCTAGGCAAGTGATTACCACTGAGCTATACCTCCAACCTTGCTTATAACTGATAATAAATGAAGTTGCTGTCTAAATATATTACAGAGTTATGTGGTATTTTTGGACACTTTGTTAGTAAATCTAATCTTTTATATTGTAGAGCAAGTTTTCCATGTTTAGGGATTTGTAAATTAAATACAACATTTTGGGAGATAGATTTCCTTTAGTTGTCCAAAAAGCTTAATGTAAATAATTATTATGTTATTACAGTAAAATGAGTATTTGCGTAGACCCCATCTGCTATTGTCTCTGCATTGCCTGTTAGTGAATCATTTCTCTCCAACAAAACTGAAAGGTATGTGAGGAGTATTTGCATCTTGGGGTACAGAAAATGCAGTCATGACTACAAATTTTTTGTGACAAAAAGGAAAGACCTTTTAATGAAGTGAAGCATCCTTCTGATTAAGAACATAAAGTTATTTTTATTGTCAATTACTCATGAATGCAGATCTCCACCGTTCTTGCAGAAAGACTTAAAATATGAATTAAATTAAAATTGGCTAGGGCCAATTATTTAGTATGCATGTGAAAAATAGAGAAGGGGATGAGTTTGTCCATAGGTAGAATCAAAAGCAGGAAGTGAGAGCGAAGAGGAACTCAAGGACACGGTCAGTTAGCACAAGATGTAAGTTGCAGAAGAGCTCCCTGCCCTACTTAGAGTAGAGCAGTTGGCTCTTGGGTATATCAGCTCCACCGTGACTGAGTGTACAATGCAAGCCCTTTGATTAACCACTGCAGTCAGATCTTGATCTTGTTGCAGGCAGATCTTTGCACTGTCCACACACAGATGCTCCACGTTGAATATCTTTATCAGATGTGTAAAGAAGGTTGCCTTTTTTATTTTATTCAGTTCTCATAGAATGTTGCACAGACCTTGTCTTAGTTACTTTCCTCACCGCTGTAGCAAAATACCAGGTACCCAGCATTAAAGGAAGAGAGGTTACTTTGGCTTATAGCTTGCAGAGGTTTCCTTCTGTAGCTCGCTGGCTCTGAGGCAGGATGAGGTGGTAGAGAGGCACTGCAGAGGGAAACAGGTGGCGACGGGCAGAGGGCATCACGCCGGCCAAAGTGGCAAGGGACAACCACAGCAGCCCTCCTTCTGTGATCTTGGCCACCCTGCCTAGGGTGGGCACCCTTCATTGTGGCGTTACACCATGGATCCAAGCTGTGTCCTTAACCCAGCATCACACATTCACGATGCGTGCAGCTGGAAGAAACCCCAGGTCTGACTGCAGGAGGCCTTGGGAGGGCTTCTACGCCCAGGCCATAGCAGGGAGAACTTGGCTGTCACCACTTTGTACTTGGAGCTGTTCACTTTTCCTATTCATCCAAGTCTTTCTCTTAGGTGCTTGCTTTTCCTGACCAGGTAGGACACTCAGAGAAACTAAATTCCAGTGTTACTGATGGCAATTGACCTGTAGAATTAGGGGCTTTGTTTAAATAGGTTTTTGCTACAGCAAAGAGGGTTCATACGGTGTCCTACAGACATTTCAAGACCCAGTATTAAAAGTGAGGGGTTTCCAAGGTTGGGCTGCAACCTTGCTCAGCCTGGGGCGGGCTCGCTGTGGATCATTTCTGGGGTAGATCTTCATCCATGTGTGCCTCAGCTAATGAAAAATGTTAAGAACTGAAGTTTTTCAAGGAACAAAGTGAAATCTTCCCTATATTGATTTATGGAAGATAAGAGTTTTGGTTTTTCTTTCACAGCACAAATATAAGTAGTTCCCGTACTTGGTAGTCTAACGGTTACATATAGCAGAGTGTAGAGGTGAGTGTTCCTGTGTAGGCTCATGTAATGAAGGAATACACGGTGTTTTATATGTGTATAAAAGACTTATAAGTGACTGGCCGTGCATAAAATATCATTTCTAAAATTTAAATTAAAAACTACATATGAAACTAAGGAATTATTAAAAGAAAAAAGGACAATTTAGAAAGTAAATCTGTTTTCTGAAACAACCATTATACATTTTTAATGCTCCAGTGGAAGTTGCAGTTTGGCCAAGAAAAACTCTTCTACTGATGAGCATGCTGCCAGCTGCATTTCAGTCCCGTTAGCGATGCCGCCGTGCAGCGTAGACCAGCTTGGCAGCGCTCAGAGGCTGGCATCGCGAGCCCACAGAGGTTTCCACCCACCTCGGCCGCAGGTCCTCGGCTCAGGATGCCCAGAGTTACGCTGAAGTAGCACTCTGCTGTCTCCCTGGATTTCCATCAATACATACATAAATACAGAGAGAGAAAGGAAATAAAAGAAACAAGAAACTGGTGGGCGGATTTGTAGAAAGGGCATGAAATTGATCGAACAAATGGCTCTCCATGGACGCTGTACTTCATTTTCTGAAAAAGTTTCATTAGCAAAAGCTGCTACAAAAGAATCCTAGTTTCTTCGAGAGAGTTTTTTGGGACTCCTATGAGGTGTCACTTTGTGCCTTGCAACTGGATATGAACAGTGTTAAGTGTTGCCCTACAAAATATCTATATTCATCTGCCACAGTGAATTGTGTGTTAATACATACTGTAATTTAATCCATTTAGACTGTTATTATATTGTGACATGTACACTGAACATCTTTGTTGCCTGAATGGAATTGCTAAACATAAAGAGAAGGCCCATTGTTTTCTACTTTACAAGCATGAGAAAATAGGGACAGAAGGCTCATAATTACCATATTTCCATGTTGCTAAAGTAGGGCCCCCACAGAGGTCTCTTTGTAATGCAAAGGACAGCGGATTATGGAACACAGGTGTGAAAGGATATTTTGAAGGAATTGGAGAATTCAAGGTCAGAACCAAAGAGTGGCCGCACTCTACGGCACTCTGGCACACTGAATCTGAGGAGAAGTTCATGAGGAAGAGAAACAAATTATCTCTCACTTTTCAATGTGCAATAAGAAAGAATATTTATAACTTATGGAAAACATGAGCAGGAATTTGAAATTTACTCAAAGTATATTGTTACTCAGAATTTATTGTTTTGGTTTATTTGTAATATAAATCACTTTTATAATATATTTTACTGTATATAATATTTATTTTATAAAGTTTTAGTTGTGTTTTTATTGCTATATTTATATTTTACTATGTATATATTAACTAGAGTTTAAAATTCTTCTAACTTTATATAGATTATCTTACTCTTTGAAAAGATATTGTGTGTCAATCTGCTTATTTTGCCTTACAAATATTTATTTTTAAAATTGGCTGATAGCATAATATTGTTTGAATTATAAAAATTAAGCAAGTTTGTATACAGTCAAATATAGTCTTACATTTTTTAGAAATAATGATTGAGCAAAACTATTGAAGTAATGTAAGATAAATTGGATTGTAAGCAAACTGAAAATCACTGACAACCATATTACAAATCTCTTATTAAATTTTCCTGGAAAATAATGATTGTCTTTTCTAATATAAATTTCCAGTCTCTTTCTCACATAAGAATAGAAGCTTAGAAATTAAACACTGTGAAGGCTTAGAACATTGCTTCAGTGAAATTCGGTCGAACATACTAAGCCTTGCAGTTGAATTCTTCTCACAGGGTTCCTTAATAATAAAATTTAGCTGTTTGATCCAGTTAGCAAATAGGTCACCACTGATACAGAAATTTTTTCTTCAATAAGTTGATTGCAAAAAGGTGATTTTGGAAGTTTTAGTTTTTTGGAATGAATTGTAAAGGAATCCTATGAAGTGGTGGTATAGTTCAATCAAAAATGAAGAATGTTAAATGTTTTTCTGTAAAATATCTTGATTCTGATTCTGTCAGACCCTTCTGTCAGGCTTCTGTCTCATAATCTTGATTCACTGTGTAACCTTTTATGATAGATTCTTTTTAGTGACTAAGGGAAATTACAGAGTAGTATAAGATTTGTTTCCAGTTGCAACTCTGCAAAATTGGGTCATAAATTAAGTGTGAAAGTCCTTTGAATTCATTTTTAACAGTAATGAGAAATTTAAAGTAGATGAGCAATGCTCTGTCCTAGCACTGTTAATTGTTTGCATGCATGTATATGTAAATCAGCTAAAAATATATTGTTTAATCCTGGTAACACTTCATCATTTCGCTATCAAGGTAAGCACTTATCTACCCTTGTAAGGTCAACTTCTCAAAATATTTGAGAATAAAAGCAGCTACTATCCTAAGTGATTTTTTAAATAGGTGGTTATATGTAACTGTAAAGGATTTGAAGTATATATAGAATTATTTAAATAGAATTGCTATTCATAGCAACTGAGTTCAGCTTTTATTTGTATATACTTCCAAGTAGAAATAATAGAAGCAGACTCCTACATATACATCCCCAGATTGCCAGGAGGCAAAACGTACAGGAGTTAACTGTGAAGTCCCAAACACCAAATTTCTATGAGAATGAAGGAGAAAAGGACGAGCAGACTTGACAGTGTTCTGGTGTAATGCTCAAATCTCTAGCAATTGGGACTCCAGCTACTACCCATAGCTTAATCAGAACTATAAGTTAGGAAATCCGCTGAAGCAGTTGTACCATTCTAGCCAAAACTGCCCTCTTGAATGAAGGAGCTTTTTGGGTACTCTCTTAGTCACTTTTCCTGTCACTGAGATGTAATACTTGACACTGGTAAGGTACAGGAAGTGAGGTTTGCTTGGCTCATGTCTACAGTTCAGGGCCTTCTGGCTCCCTGACAGGATAGCATGGCAGAGGAGTGTGCCAGAAGACTTGTCCATGGCACAGCAGTCGGGCGGTAGAGGGAGCACAAGGGAGGCGTCAGGAAGGGAGATAAATCCTCCAGCCAAGCCCCAGCACCCCAAGTCAGACTCCAGCTCCCAAGAGCAAGCCAGCCCACCCTGCCCCTATCATTCACCCATCTCCCCAAAGCCCACCTAAGATCCATCAAGGTAGGGAAGCCCATCTAGATAGAAACCATAACCAGTAATTAGATTGTTGAGGCTAATTTTACTGTTTGTTACGTTTCCAAGCACTTTCAATTAATGTATGAAAAAAATGATTCTCAAGTTATTTGTCATGATGAAAAATGAAATAACAAGGTGAAACACCAACACAAAGGAAAAATCTGGAAAAAAGTAATTCTTGTTGAAATATTTACAGAACACACCAAAGAGTAAGATAGGAGAAATAACAGATGGTGAAGACTTAGCATTGGGTTTCTTAAGCAGTCCAAAAATAATCTGTAAGTTCTAGTAATCATAGGATATGTTCAGTACTTTTTTTGGTTTATCATCACTTGATTTTTCTAAATATATGGATGAGTTGTGACCCCTTTCATTGATGTAACGTAGTTCTTACAGCTTGTATATAAAATGTCTTTAAATACATATGATTTTTCAATAGAACAAGAATTCGGAGCTGTAGCTTTATTTGCCCACAGCTAAAACCTAACTATGTTTTCTTGTGCTGATGCCTAATATCCTCAAGTTGTACACTGATTAAGAGCAAGAATATGACATTGGCATTTTCTGCTGCATCTAGTTCTCTGCCTTCTCCTTGTCTTCTCATAAAAGTGATATCTAGAGAATATTGCCAAAGACCTGTCTGCTTCTAAATAAGCTAATTTATAATTCTAATTACACTGTACTTCAAAATCTAACCACAGTGTAAATCATTACATGGTCTTTAGAAAAATAATATTATTCCTCTCTGTCAGTTTAAGAAGCTGTGGTGTCCTTTGATGAAGGAAGATGAAATTCATTTATAACTTCAAGCTGTTCTGAACTTTATTACTCACTTCTTTGAATGAAAGAACCAAAGTCCACTTTTATGTTATAACTGTGATCTGAAATCGTAATTCATTTTGCCTTCCTGAGCCATCAACATATTAGCAGCACCCAAAAAGAATTCAGCAACTTTCGAACAAGGAACGTGCCTCCCAACTAGGGATGTAAAGGAAGGCTGTGCTGTGTGGTGGCATGAGCGCCATGTGTGACAAAAATGGTGGTGGCAGTACAGAAAAGAGTACAGAAAATGCAACTGTATCTTCTTCTAAGTTTATTTTACCATGATCATATCTTTGAACTAAAATAAAGGTTTTCAGGTATAGTGTATTTTATTGAACATTGTCTATAGTATCTTGAGGACATTTGAGATTTTCTCAAGAATACAGTATTTCTTAAAAGTGGAAAAGAATTTTACATGGTAAGCTTGCTTTTTGAAAATTATAACATAGAAAAAAAGTCAATGTCTTCAGAATATCAAGAACTTTTTCAAGGGGTGTATTCTTCGAGATCCTTTTGCATAATGAAAAGTACCTCTTCCCATGCATGTATATGAAGTTGCAGAATTCCCTTTGGAAAGAATTGCCCATGAAAAGAACACCAAATATCTAAAGTATTTCTTCTTCTGTTAATATGAAGTCTCATTTCAAGTAGAGCCAAATGCATTTCTTCCCTTCAAACTTGGATGAAGTGTATCCTGAGATCTACAATTATTCAAAACACTCGAACTTATGTCGAGGGACCGTGGAAGTCTCCAGTGTTTCAGAAGTGCTTATTTGGAAGAATGGCCTTAAAAGTTAAAATCTTAAACTTTGCCCACTTACACATTTAAAACCTAGATGTGTACAATGCTAGACACTAATGCAAAAGTGAGTATTTCTTAGTAGTCGGAAAAATTTAGAACTCAGAAATACTGACTTCCTTACATTGTCATAGAACTAAAGCCTCAAAGGAAAGCAAGGAAACAAGGAGGGAGGTAAAAAGGGAAAGAGGGAGAGAAGAAAGAAGGAAAAAAGAGCATGAGAGAAGGAAGACCAATTGAAATTATAGGCCTTTAAATTGACTTGGATTGTGATATGGAAATGACACTTGATGTTTGTAGCTAAAATCCAAGCCTAGTACAACTGCTTCATACAGGAAATGATAGCCAGGGACCTTCAAAATTTATCCAAAATTCCAAATAATCAGAATAGAGAATTCTGTAGTTATTCATCCAAAAAACAGACTTTCTGATAATCAGGTTAAGTCAGTTACAGGCATTGATAAGGCTATTCCTGAATATTGTCACACTGGGTGGTCAGCAGAAATGCCTTGTCATATTATAGCCCAGTGGGAGTCTGGAAAAATCTACTGCATTGAGAGCTGTGAAACAGTTCTTTCTAGGAACTTATGCTAGCTTTAATTTTCTGGTATATCCATCTTGCTTAGTAATTATTTCCTAGAATGATTGTACCCTCAAGCTCTTGTGGTTCATTCCGTCCTATGGTTTCCAAGAAATATCCCATAGATCAATACATGTGTGTGGCTTTTAGTATAATGGAGGGCCATGGATTTGGTGATGAGTTGAGGTAGAAAGAAGCTTAAATCAATACAATATGTCTTGATTTCAGTGGCCTGGTGCACTTGCTACATCACTTTCCGTTTTCCCTCAACACATACTTGGACAGTTGTGAGGAGTTAGGAGGTGACTGTGGAATCGATGGGCCCCTGGCGCAGCCTACCCTGGCATACACACACCTGCCTGTGAGCTAACTGCACGTGGTGCTGTCCCCTGTCTCCCTCTGCCGTGCCTGTCCCTGGGATGCTGTGTATCAAAAGAAGGACAGCTGGGCTCTCCCCAGAGTCCTTCCTGGGCCTGGGCCTGTGGATGTCACCAGTGTTTGTCCCTGCCACTGGCAGAATGGCTACCAAAGCATTTCCTGTTCAGCAATACCACTGTCATCGGCACAGATATCTGAAAGGCTGGTTCCATTAGAAAGTATATTTTAAAAACTCATTTTTTGAGTAACAGAAAAATCAAGTTACTGTTTTCCCAATCCATGTACTTTACGCTTTTAACAGTAACATCATAGTCATGAGGAAATCTTACGGCCATCATCCCATGTTGTAAATATCATCTGGGACTGAAGCAATCCAGGTAACTGGTATCGAGAAGTGCCTTGTGTATACTGATTAGATTGGTTTAAAATTGCATTTTCTGTAGTAGGAAATGCTCTTCCCATTAGTCATTATGAAATTATGATTTAAACATACCCAATGGCTAGACAAAGGATCTATTTTTAAATTTTTTATTCATTTTAATGAGAAAAAATAGCAATGAAACAGTTTCAAAACAGGTTAGTAGGACAGTTACAATAATTAATACATTGTATATTGTTGTTGTCATAGTAGTTAGAGGACAAGATGCAAACATCTTTCTTGTCTAAATAATATAAACCTTTCTTCTCATTGAACTAATAGAAGGTAGCTATATATCTATCTTAACTATTTTGTGTGTACATATATTTTTTTCCACTACAAAATTGTCCTTTATTTATATCCCCCTTTTTTCTTTTGTCTTGTCAGAGATGGGTGTTCCATTGTTGTTAGAGAAGCTGTATTTGGAGAAGTCTTTAAAGGAC
>NDGN011404699.1:0-17460 GCA_002564285.1 Tympanoctomys barrerae | reverse complement strand
ATATATATATATATATATATATATATATATATATATATATCCAATGCTATCCTCTGAGGGCTGGCCAGATAGTTCAGCAGATTACAGCACCTACTTAGGCAGACTCAGGGACTGGGGTTCGATCCCTGGTGTGCCGTGTCAGCCCCACCCCCAGGGTGCACTGAGATGGCAATTGAGACTGGGTGTGGTGGTGCCTGCCTGTAATCCCAGCTCTTGGCAGGCTGAAAACAAGAGGATCACTGAGTTTGATCTGTGTAGTGAGACCCTGTTCACCCTGTACTAAATACATTAAAAAACAAACAAACAAAAAAACATCTTCTGCTGGTTTAAATTTTAGTAAAACGTGATTGTGGTAGGTTCAGAGCAACACTGATGTTTTTAAGTTTTGTTGCTTAGAAAATAAGAGAGGCTGTATTTTGACGTCTGTTTGAGCGTCTCCCTCACCCCATTGCTGGGGCTGGAACCAAGGCCCTTGAGCATGTGAGGCTAGTGCGGCGCCCCAGGACACACCCCCAGCTCTTCTGTTAGATTTTTACAAATATTTAGAGCAGACAGTGCTTATGGATGAATCAGCCAGGAAAAGGAAGAAAGTCTCACCAGGGTTTACTCACAGTGTAGTATTAAGTGTTTACAAAACTATCTGCTTGGCAGTATGGAGGCCATCTGTCCTTGACTTGGGACAGGACTAGAGATGGGTGACTGTATTGAAGGATGTGAGTAGAGACACTGCTTTGAGAAAAAAATTTTTTTCTTCAGGAATATTAGGAAATTATACCATAAAGAAAATCTAGGCAATGGGGCAATAGATTGTTTAATGTTGTCGTAGAACTGTTAATACTCTTGAAACTTCAGTTTGAGATTATAATTTATTTGTACTTGTTTTTGTGTTGTTAGTGAGAATAGTCCTTTAATTTTTAAAAATTAAAAGGAAAATCTTTTATTTTTTTTGGTGCAGGGTCTTGCTCCACAGCTCGGACCCATAGTGATCCTTCTGTCAGCCTCCCCAGTACTGGGATTACAGGCATGTGCCACCATGCCTGGTTTTGGTGGCTAACACAGCATGTAGTACTAGGGATTGAACCTGTCTTCTTGCCCTTGCCAGGCAGGCACTTAGTCCGCTGAGCTATCTTCCTGACACAGAGTAGTCCATTTTTGAAAGGACTTTTAAGTATCTTTTAGCTTTGGAGAATTTCTGTAGTGTCTTTCATTATAAGAAGTAAGTCAGTTTATCTTTACCCAGTTTAGCTGTGTGCTTTCCTTCCATGCTTTCTTCCATTTGAAATGTTTTCTGGGATCTGCCATCAGGACTTTAAGTTTGATCTTTCTATTGCTATTTCTTGGTCGAACAGCTCTATGTAGTGTTGTAGTCATCACATTGTGAAACATAAGCAAATTAGCATACTTCTGTTTTTACTAAATTAATGGCTTTCATTATTATTTTTTGTGATATCTATATTATATTTTAGCAATATGGTCAAATCTCCTATAGATTAATAAACATGAATCAATCATTACACTTTACAAATTATACTATGAATTCATTTCTCATTGTATAACCATTTGAGACAAAAATGTAGTACTATGATATTAAAGTTGGAAGATAATTTCCTGTTAATATCAAATGAATATTCTTTCATTTGTTCCCAGGTTTATTTTTTTCCCCAGGTCCTTACCCAGTTGCCATAGTTTCTTATATTGAAGTTGACATTTTCTTGGAATCCTTTCTCATCTTTGGTGTAATTTTTTTTTTTTTTTAAAGGAGTTCACAGAAAAATTTCTATGTCTTTAAATATTCCAGAATGTTTCTCCTGGGGAACCACATTGGAATTCTAGATTAGGGGGGGTACACATTCACATTTTCATGACATTTTGTCCATCTCCTCTTTAAGGCATTCTGCTGTATTCTGATATTCAGTGGTGATAATAAGGAGCCTGATCTCAGGCTCCCTATCTCTGGGAATCCTCTTTTCTCTCTGGAATTTCTTGAAACTTTCTTCTTCTTCTTGACATTTTTTGTTACTTTTCTATGGCTGGCTGTAAGAAGTCACCACTTGTAGTGGTGGAGCTGAAATGTGGTCCCCTGAGTCCCCAGATTAGAAGTCAACAGTCAAGGTGTCGGCGGCACCACATCCTCCGAGGGCTCTAGGGAAGGAGCTGTTTGCCGCTTGTCACGCAGCCTCTGCTGGTGCTGACAGTGGCTGGTATTTCATGGCTTGCTGTTGTGTAAACCTGTTCCCTCCCCCTGCCACCTTGAAGGGTATTTTTCCTTCTGTGAGCATCTCTGGGCTACTCTTCTTCTTACAATGACACTGGTCACATTGGATTAGTGCCCGGCCTCATTCAGTATGACTTTGGTTCTATTTGGCTACCTCTTCAAAGAAATGATTTCCAAATGTGATCATATTCACAGGTATTGATGGCTTAAGACTTCAGGCTACTGCGGAAGGGTAAGAAGCTGAAGAGCAGTCTAAAGTTTCATTCTGTATAAGCATTATGCTTACTTAATTTAGTTTAAAGCACAATGAGCCCTTTCAGTTTGAAAATTTACACCTGACTTCAGCTCAGGGAAATTTCTTAATCATTCCTTCTCACCCATCAGTTCTGGTTTTTCTTTTTGCAACTTGTATTTGTTAGTATATGACTTCCTGGGTTGACGCTCCCCACTTCATCATCTCTGGTTGATAGATTTTCCCTTTCCCTTTTTTTTTTTTTTTAATGTATTTAGTACAGGGTCTACAGGGTCTCACGATGCAGATCGGACTTGTAGTGGTCCTCCTGTTTTCAGCCTCCCAAGTGCTGGGATTGCAGGAGCACATCACCATGCCCAGTCTCAATGGCTGTCTCAGCATGCTCCAGGGGCGGGGCCAGCACAGAACCAGGGATTGAGCCGCAGCTGCTAGGCTCTGCCTAAGCAGGTGCTTTAGTCCACTGAGCTATCTGGCCGGCCCTCCCTTTCCATTTCTTCATGCTTTATATTTTAGAAGTTTTGTTGATTTCCTTTCTAGATTACCAATTTTATTCCTATCTTTTTCTTTTCACCTACCTTTTGAAGTATTCACTTGTTCATAAATGCGTGTGATTACATTTTAATGTCCATGGCATCTTTTTTTCTGATTTTCTCCCGTTTGGGCGTGGTACAGACTCAGGTTCTCTCAGGCCAATAATTGATTGGAGTTACTCGTATTTTGCTCTTCCTGCAATTATCTATTTCCACTGGAGCTCACTGCGGCTGGTTTTCTCTGTGATCATTGGGGGTACATTCGTAAGGTTGAAGGTCTATAAAGACTGATACGGGGGCAGGCACAGGTCTCCACTGCAGATTAGAGGGTCTGTTTTTCTGCTAGAATCCTCACATACATGATGGGGTTGACTTCGAGTTCTGTGAGGGGGACTGAATGAATGACATGCTGATCTTCCATTTGTGTGTGTGTGTGTGTGTGTGTGTGTGTGTGTGTGTGCGCACACGCAGCAGAAGACATTGGGAATACCACCAAGTGATCAATAAAATAAGAGGTTTTGTTCAGGAGTTAGTCTGCAACATATTCTCTTTCTCTTTTCAAACTTGCTTTCTATCTTCCCCCTTTTCACAAAGCCCTTATCTGACCATCTTTGGAATCACTTCAAGCTCTGCTCTCCTTCACTGCCAAGTCCTAACCCTTTTGTTTGGCCTTCTTTCCAGACAGGTATTCTGTTTTCTTCTAACTTTATCCTCTGGGGAAATACTCTGCTGCCAATCCGAGGGATGAGGGCTTTGCCCTTCCCGCTCTTCAGGCGTCATTCTTCCGTGAGTGGCCCAGATGGCTCCCAGGCCCCGTGATGCAGCTTGTCATGGCTGGCTGTGCCCCAAAGGCCTGTTCTAACTCCACTCTGGTAGGGAAGTTTCTGCTCTTCCTTCTCTGACGGACCCGTCCATTCTCATCCTGTCTCAAGTGCCTAAGCCTTCTTGCCTTCCTTGTGGCAAGCGCTCTCACTTTTCACTGTTTTTGTGATACAAGTTTGTTAAAATACAGATTTCAGATATCAGCATATAGAGTTAGTCATGGAGAAAATTCTACACATTAATCGCTATTTTCAAGAGACTGATGAAGATTTTTAGTACAGTCACTTCAGCCATCCTGTATATATACTTTCATGATTTCTTTTTCTTTTTTTTATTTTAGGGAAGGGTCTACAGGGTGTTCAGGGTCTCACTGCAAGATTGGACTCATAGAGATTCTCCTGTTTACAGCCTCACAAGGGCTGGGATTACAGGCGTGTGCCACCATACCCAATTTCAATTGCTGTCTCAGTGCACCCTGGGAGTGGGGGCCCCCGGAATGGCAGGCCCGGGGATTGAACCCCTGAACCCTGCACCTGCTTGCAGGCGTGTTAATCTGCTGAGCTATTTGGCCAGCCCTTACTTTCATGTTTTCCCCCTACCTTTTTCCTTATCTTTCCTCTTTTCTCACCTCTTTGTTGTTTAATCCTTAAATTCCTTTCTTTCTGTTTTACTATATCTGTTATACCTTTCAGGTTTTATTTCTTCTTTTGGGTTCTTACACTAGGGAAGCAATATGATATTTACACATGTGGTTCTGGTTTATTTCACTTAGGAGTATAACCTCTAGTTGCATCCACTTACCTATGAAGTCATCAAGTTTATCTTTCTTTATAGCTGAGTAATGCTCCATTGTATAAAAATACCACATCTTTTTCATCCATTCCTCAGGTGATGGGCGTTTTGGTTGCTTCCAATACAGATTTCAGTGAATCTTTGGGGAAAAAAGACGTGAAGTATGTGTCATCCTCTGATACGGATTTTTTTACACTCTACCACTTTTTATTTCTGGTCTCAGAAGCTATATTGCATCTAGTTTTGGGTGTGCGCACACTCTCTCACACACACTGATTAAATCAGTGAATAGATTGGCAGGATTTTACTGGGTGTTGCCTGTCTGCTTTCTTATTTTTTTTGGAATCTGGAAAAGTAAGAATTTGTATGGTGGTTTCACAGTGTTTTTCCACATGGATGCCGTATGAAGAGTGTTTCTTAGTCACTGAGAAGTCAAACAACTTCCTGAATGTTTAATGAGCCCAAGTCAGTAATTGGGCTGAAGAACTGAAGTACTTTCAGGGTAAAAGCTGTTGTACTTATATGAAGCAGTGTAATGGCAGAGTTTGAAGAGTTAATTTTTTTTCTTTCTTATTTTTTTGTGTGTTTCTAAGAGTGTTTGGATGATGCATAAGAAGCTTTAGGCAAATTAACAGGGAAATATTTTAAACCCTTCTTTTTCAGCAAAAAATCGTGGAATAGCCATTCCAGTGGATTTGGACAGTCAAGTCAATACACTTTTCATGAAGAGCCACTCAAATATGGTCCAGAGAGCTGCAATGGGCTGGAGGCTTTCGGCCCGCTCTGGACCACGCTTTAAAGAAGCTCTTGGAGGGCCTGCTTGGGATTATAGGAATATCATCGAAAAGTTACAGGTACAACAACAGCATCCAATGACATGAATATTTTCTAAGTTCCTGTTTTAATTAAGAATGTGTGTTTCCTGAGGAAATTATGTTTGAAAATGCCAAATCCTTAATGGGGCCAAGCTTTACTTTACAAGTCCTTACCACCATTAGCTTTTGAGAATATGTATATTTGAGGTAAAAGTTGCTTTGGGGGCCAGTGAGATAGCTCAGTGGTCTAAAGCACTCACTTAGGTAAGTGCAGGTAACCGCAGGGACCGCGGTTCGATGCAGTACCACATATCGCACCACCTCCACCCCCAGGGCAGACTGAACTGGCCGTACACACACAAAAAAGTTGCTTTGGATCTCTGTTAATGACTCTGTATTATTGCTATTTTCTGCTGTCACAGACAGAGGCCAGACATGGGAGCAGTGAGTTTCGTTAGGTTGCTTTGCATTAATTCAGGCAAAAGTTGGTGATGGCTTGGCTAAGAGGAAGGTAATACTAGTGAATTTTGGACACCGATTTTGGATCTGTTTGGTTTTGTGCCAACAGGACTTGGTAGATGTGTGGGTGAATTGTAGAGCATTGGGAAGAGGCATCAAGGGTGACTGGATTTGATGTGATCAGATTTGCTGAGCTAGGAAAAGGCAGTTGGGAGAGAGTTGGAACAAGGGAGTTTCTTTTGGGGAATTTAAAGGTTCAGATGCCTATTTAGATACCTCATGCCAATTCGGTAGTTGGATACGTGAGTCTGGACAAGTGTGGACAGAAGTCAGTGTAGAAATAATAATGTAGGATGTTAGAATTGTAGAATAGGATAGGTTCTCTCAGAAGAAATTATCAGTTTGGGTGAGGAAAGGCCTCAGAGGTACCAGATATTGGAAAAAGAATGGTCACACATTGGCAGAAAATAAAGTGTCACAGAATTCAAGAGCAGACATTGTTTCAAAGCGTAGAAACCAGTATGTATAATACATGGCAATGACTCTGAAAGATGGAGACTGGAAGGTCACCACCGCCTGCAGTGACTCTGAAAGATGGAGACTGGAAGGTCACCACGAGCCAAACCCACCGATGCTCTGTAGTAATGATTACTCACATTAAAAACACACCAATGGCTCTTCTAGGCACTTTCCTGTAACCCTCGCAG
Source organism: Tympanoctomys barrerae (assembly GCA_002564285.1). NCBI lineage: Eukaryota > Metazoa > Chordata > Mammalia > Rodentia > Octodontidae > Tympanoctomys > Tympanoctomys barrerae. The sequence goes on along the minus strand of NDGN011404699.1, from coordinate 10,867 downwards.
CCAATCCCTGTGATTGCATGTGTCATTGTCCCAAGTGTTCATGCGGGGCAATAAAGACATAGATTACATAGTTGGCCCAGGATCAAGATAAAGGTAAAGACAGGTTTTACATCATAGCGCTGTTTGTTCAATAAATAAAAGGACAATATAAAAAGGGTACATTTCAGTGACGCTTCTCTGACCCCACATCTCATATTTGATAAGCATACTCTTCCTATCTTGATATAACATCTAGGTTTCTCCTTTGTGGTATTCCCGTCTGGTAGTCTCTTTTAACTGTTACCAGGGATTTTACAGAAAGCTTATTTAGAATTATTGCAGGAGAAGGAATCATTTTTTGCCGAAAGGGAGAGAAAGGGTTAAAGATAAGTTCACCCTTGCAATCTGTCCTTAAGAGCTCCAGAGGGTAGGAACTCCCATGGAGCTTCTGTAGCTGTGAATAAGAAGTTTTCTGCTTAGCAAAATCTGCCATAGCTGTGGGTGAATAAATTGTTGCTTAATGTGAGAAGATTTATTTTTGTCTTGAACAGTTTAAAAATGAAAAGGGGATGCTTAACTATTAAAGACCGCTCAAGGAAGTATCATTGTTTATAGTGAAGTTTAGAAATACATCAGCTAGGATGCTTCCAGCTTTCACTGGCATTATGCAACTAAAAGTAGCTTAAACAACAAGGACTAAGCGTTTACACAGCAGGAATCCTGGATAGTTATTCCCAAGTTGGCTGATTCAGCAGCTTCATAGACCAGGGTTGCAGCTACTGGTTATCTGTCACTTTAGGGCTGGTAGCCCAAGGTCACCTGACGGCTACCTGAGATGTTGGATTTATACCTTTAAGCTGCCTTCAAAATAGAAGTTTTGAAAGCATCTCTCTGTTGTGCAAAGACTTTGCTTGGTGTCTCATTGGTTGGGGCGGTATTAGGCAATCATCTGAGACCAGGTGCTAGCAGAGGCACATGAAATGCCCACGACTGGCTTAAACTAATCAAGCTGATCGAGCTGAGGAGATGTTTCTCCCTGAGAACATTGCTGCCAGATTCAAAAGCAACATTTCCCAGAGAATGGGTCAAAAAGACTGTTGGGTTGGTGACCAACAGTCTATCATTACATATATTTGAAATGGCAGTGAATGGCATTGAACTCTATACAGTATTAACACACTTGAAGTAATATATCTATACATTTTCTTTAGAAGAAATTATTAGTTCTGGGTGACCAAAGACAATGAAAAAAAAAACTTCAGGCTGTTTCCCAAGTATGCCAGCAATGTCCTTCATTTGGTCATGTGTAATGGTTGATGCATTGTGTCAACTGGAGAAGTTTAGAAATTTAACCAAGCAGCTCAGCAGGGTGCCGGGGTCCTCAGTTGGTAAACATCCTCATCCCGTACAAGAGGAGTACCCAAGATGGTGTGAGTGCTACACCGCCTGACCTGGGGGCTGGTAGCCTGCTTAGTATAAGAGGAAAAGAGGCTTGATTTCTCTTTTGCTCTTGTTGTCTTCTGCCACCTTGAGCTGTGGTTCTGTACCACACCACGCTGCCTGGGAGCCAGCTGAATATGGACGGGAACCTCCACATCCTGTGAGCTAAATAAGCTTTTTCTTCCTTAATTTTTGCTGTCAAGTATTTTGTCTCAGAAAATTAGCTAAGAGAGTGTGTTTCTGTTACAATCATAGACACTGCAGTTTTTGCAGTGGCTTTACTGAAGTTTCCTCTTACCTCCTTAGAAATCATACAGTTATCCACCCTTCCTTTATCTTACACTACAAATAGAAAACCAAAACAAAACAAAACAAAAAAAACCCCACTAAATCAAAAACAGAGGAGAGATCTAGGCAATATTTACACATAAAACTAGACTATAAAAACAGATATCTGATGCCATGAAAAACATAGGCCATCTTCTCTCGAATTCCTAGATCCCAATCCCGAATGGTATTGTTCAGGTGTGCCAAAGCTTCCAACAGCGAGCGCTGACCGAGGTCTTCCCTGGTGCTTTGTGTTTCAGGATGTAGTGGGCTCCTTGGAGCAGCAGTTCAGCCCAATGATGCAGGCCGAGTTCTCTGTGTTGGTGGATGTGCTGTACAGTCCAGAGCTGCTCTTCCCCGAGGGAAGCGATGCCAGAATAAGATGCGGAGCTTTCATGTCCAAGTGAGTGAGGATGGTGTGGTTCTGTGGCTGCCGCTACACTGAGAGATCCTGGAGGATTTCTGCTTTTCACTCTTTTGAGACTTAACAAAAATCTGCAAAGTGTATGGAAAGGCCGACAGTCTGTATTCAAAGAGATTCCTCAAGTAATTAAATTGAATCACTTGAGAGTTTGTTTCACTGATGATCAAGTTATGCTATTTTACTAAAACATACTAAAAATGATTACTTTTTGTAATCATTTGTACTTTTAGATACAAAATATTATGCAGACTCATACTGAGCTTAAGGAAAATGAAAATACTGTAAGAAGAAAGAAAAAAGCCCCAAAGAAATTTCCATTGGCCAGCAAAACTGTTCCCAAAGACTCATGGGAACGAACCCAGGGTGGAAGTTTTGAGAGGGTTTCACTTGTCTTGCAAAGAGAGCTTCTGAACCCCTACTCTTTCTGCCTGCTGGACCCAACCACAGGAATATGTGGCAAATTATCAAGACTGAGTAGGTTTATAAGGAAATCGCTGTTATGGCTGACGTTATAATAACCTTCACTGGGGGCCACTCCTTTCCTATGAAATCGATGTCATTTAAAAGTCTCAGCAGCCAGGAATTAGCCTGTGATCTGCCCATCTTCCTTGTCTCTGTGTCCCATGGCATCGTTGACCAGACTGGCCATGGCTCTTCTGTACTGCTTCTTAGACCCCTACCCTACCACGTGTCTTAGTCATCATTTACCTTCTCATCCTTCTGCTTTGTTTTCGTGGCTCTGTCATTGGTGGTACCTTCCTCTCACCCAGAGAACATTTTTTTTTATTATTATACAAAACATATAAACAGAAGCATAATTTAGAAACATTTCTGGTTTACTTCATGTTCTTAAATAAAATATGATTTTTTTTCTTCTAGCATATGATGGTTGCATGTAGCTTCAAATCCTTGCTCTTGCTAAGGTTTGATGTTTTGTTTTAAGGTTGATTAATCATACAAAGAAACTCATGGAGAAAGAAGAAAAGCTGTGCATCAAAATTCTTCAGACACTACGAGAAATGCTGGAGAAAAAAGACAGCTTTGTGGAAGAGGTACCTTAAAAAACTTTCAGTGTTTAAAAATAAAGTTTCTAGAATGCTGTAATGTATGATTTATAATGATACGATTATTCTAGAGTGACCTAAATATTTAGTTTATTTGTCTTATAAATTCTATCTTGGTTATGTATATAATTATCTCTTTCTTGCTTCAGTAGACCAAATCACTTGTGACAACAGGTGACCGATGTGCTTGCATAGATTTTTGTAGAGTTCTGCTTCTTATTAAGAACATCTATTTTGGCATCCATGGATTTTTAAAAATTACAATTCTGTGTTATTTTTGATAATATTGTGCCAGTATTATAAAATAATGCAATTTTTCATAAATGAGTTTCTATTCTTGACTATATTACATTCTTCTCAGATGCCTTTCAGGGAAATATCAACTTATAGATAATAATTGTCAGTCTGTTATTTAAAATGACAGCTCAGGTGCTCATTAAAAGGTAGCTAGCAGCATTTGAATACCCCAGGTAATACACTGAAGCATAAAATATAAATCTAGAGATTTAAAAAAAAATTTTGAGTTGTATCTCATATTTTTATATTAGGTATCAAACAAAATTCGTACTGTATTTCCTAAGAACTGTTTGGTCCATTTCTGAAAATGTTAATCATCTGATATTTTAAAACTGTAAGGATCATATTTATTAATTTGTAAGCATGCTAATCATAAAAATAAAATAGCGATGCTATAGTGCATTCCTATGGAAGAGGAATACACAGTGAGATCTTGGGTGCCGTAGGAGGGGCGTGTCATCAGGATACCCCATTGGAGTGCTGTGTGGGGTTTGGTTATCCAAAGGCCTTCTGCTTTGCTTTGATTCTCTTCGTTATCCAAGCTGTTTTTGGGAAATCAATTAAAGTTTTGAAATAGAGGTGGTCAATATGATTTTATCAAACACTTCTCTGACACGGGTTTCAAAAAAATGTTTATAAGTTTGAGTAATAGGTTAGGTTTTCATAAAATGGTAAGTACAGTTCCTTGGGTTTTTCTTTTCAATTGTCTTTCTCTGATTCCTTAAAGTCTTACTTGACTTTGACTGAAATGCTAGATCCTGAAGGAGAAAAATCAAATCAAGGTACTTTTGTGGGGGGACTTGCAGCAATAATGGTTTGTGCTTAACTGGAGCTATGAGGCAGATCTTCCAGTATGATGTAACAGATTATTGCTGAATTACTCTACAGGAAGATAGGAAAGAATCCAGTAAGATATTCCCTTGGCTAAGTCCAGCGTATGTTAGTTCTCTTCCAGGCTACGGTCAGGTACGTTCTCCTTTCCATTCCCACTGCTGTCACTAGTTCAGGCTTTCATTTCTTTCTGTCTGGGAAACCCTTGTCTAGTCCCCCTGAGATCTCCTCGAGGCAGCAGGACTGCTGTTTTTACAACTTCACAGTCACATCATGGGACGCAAGAGTACCCCAGGATGGAGCACCAGGGACCATTAAGAGGGTACTGGGGGACATCCGCTCATTACCCAGAACACATGTTTTGCTCTGCTGTTCAATGCTGGTTGTTGTGCTACAAGAGGCTGGAAATATAAAATGAACGAATCAGCCTGCTAACAGTCACCAAAGGGTACAAGTCACAGGCTGATGGCTCCTGTAATAATCGAGGCAGGAGATCAAGTGAGCCTTTCAGAAAGCTTCAGGGGCTCCCCAGGACCTCTCAGATCCTCCTGTGTCCCCACTGCTTCCTTTTGCCTTCCTTATCCATGGAATCTGCACTACTCTCACACACCACATCCCTCTACATCTCAGTGCATACATGTGCGGTCATGGATTGCTAGTCTAAATGAGCCTCCATGTCCCCTATGTCATTTTCTCTGGAAGAGCTGATGGGCGGTACTTAGGAGTTGTTCCACAAGTAGTGATTACTTTTTCAGTAGAGTTACCCAGATACTTCAGGCTTCATCTGGAGGTTTAGTTTGAGCTCTTTGTTTGGTAAGTAAGTGTCACTGAGACCCAGAGAGGTCCCACAGTGGGGAGCAGAACCCGGGCTTAACTCAGTTTCTTGCCTCTCTGCTTACACTTTTTGTTTCCCAAAGCATAAGCAACATTTAAAATTTTGTGTATTAAGAAAGATTAGTGTACTTTTGTCTGATAGATTTGATTCTATCTATCTATCTATCTATCTATCTATCTATCTATTTATTTTTTGTAATGCTGGGGATTGAACCCAGGGCATTTGTATTGAACTACAAACTCACCTTCCACAAACCCTTTTTCCAATTTTTTGCTTTGGTCTTGCTAAGTTGCTTTTTGTTTGTTTGTTTTTGTGCTGGAGATCAAACCCAGGGCTGCTCCAAGAATAGAAAGATAGACTGTAGCATCCCAAGTAGGTGAAGGTTTTATAAACCTCTAAGAAGATACTAAAGATGGGAGTAACAAGGTTATTTAACTAAGAAAAACCTGATAGAAAACTTCTTCTTTATTCATTCTCATCTCTACGAAGGGCAAAATAAGAGAAAAATGTAGGTCAAAAATTCTTGGTCCTATGCTGGGGAGATCTCTCGGTGATCTAAGTTCCTGCCTGGCAAGTACAAGTTCTGAGTTCGATCCCCAGTACCGCATACTATGCCAGTCCTGGAAGCCCGGGTGCACTGAATATTGAAATATTCATGTGAGAAAGAGAGGAATTACATGCTCTCCAAGTAGCGCCCAATAGCTGGTGCTGGTGGAAGCAGATTAGGGTGGGCTTGGGGGGAATAGCCCTGGCTGGCAGACTCAGAAACTGGTCAGAGCTATTCCTGTCCAACGCCTGGGGAACTCTCAGGAAAAACCCCTAACTTTTAGTAGAAGAATGATGGATGGCTATGTTTTCATACTTGTATGAGTTTCTTTTTCATCAACAATATATTGGTTTAAAATCATGCATATATAGGATCTTAGAGCATTTCAGGTCAGGGTTGAAAAATCCAGGTATGTGAAGGGATGTGTTTCACCCTGAAGCTTGAGGGGAATTTTCGTCCTAGCCTTGCTAGCCCCTAAGCCCTGCTGTGTTTCCCAGCTCATGGGTCCTTCCTCCACCCTGAAAGCTCACAATATAGCAGCTTCCTTTTCTGTTTCTGCTTTTAGTCCAGCCACCATATTTCCTTCTTAATTTATTCACTTGTACAGAATCCCTCTTGATATAGTGCTTATAGGCCCTGTGGCTAACGAGATGTCCTGAAGGCCGGCCCTTCCGATTATCCAGCTGATCCCGGGGAGACTTTAGTGACAGTGAGAAAGGACATCTCGAAAGTAGATGCAGACTTTACCTGTGGCCCATTAACATGACCATGCAGGACAGTTCAAATGCAGATGAGGGCTAGCGACCTAGCTCAAGGGCACAGCACCTGCCTGGCAAGTACAAGGTCCTGAGTTTGATTCCCTGGGACCAAAAAAGAAAGGATAAAAAAGTGAATGCAAATGAATGTAACAGAGTCTTTTAAAAATTTATAGCACTTTTCTGTTTTCAAAATATTTTTGAATATTTTGCTACCTGTCCACAACTCTTGGGAGAGCTGGTAGCGTTACTTCCATGTGACAGATATGGAAAGCGACCCAGGGAAAGAAATTATGTTAAATCGCTTGGGCCCCACAGCGCACCTGTTCTTCAACACCTGATGAACTGGATGTCTGGGGCCGCTGGGCTGAAAGATTTCCAAGGGATTTCTCCAAATTGAAACAAAATGCTCACCTCAGATTTTGTATTTTAATACTAGCTGTTCTTGTTGTGTTCAGTACTCAACCTCTTTAAACTTAAAACGTCAGTGTAAAAGGAAATCTTAAGATTTATTTCTTTGGTTCTTCTGAAGAGGCAGGAAAAAACAAGCTCAGGTTTTTCTACCCTACTCTCACAGCATTTGTTGACACAGTGTGTGTGGGGGTTTTGCCCACCCACCACACAAGCGATGCCGCAGCACCTGGCACCAGTCGAGTCTTCCAATTCCTAACCAGATGAATAACCTAATAACAAATAACCCAACTGCTTCCAACACCATCTACCTACAGGTAGTGCCACATCCCACAGGTTGAGAGTTTGGTCCCCAAGACCTCCCTCTCTTCAGGTGACAGTTGCTGCTTCAGTCCCAAGCTCCAATTGTTTCACTTGTGCTTTTGACCTTCTATAAATTGGGATTCCCACAGCCTCCTCTACAGTGGGATTGACTTGTATAAAGCACCTCCCAGACCTCATGGAAATGCTTCTGAGCGTCTCTGGGGTTATTGTTAAAGAAAGGCTGGAAATGGAGAGCCAGATGGAAGATGCACGGGTGGGGCGGGTCTGCAAGGAAGGTCCAGAGCTCCTGCGCGCATCCTGAGCATGCCCCTCTCAGGGAGCTTCTGGGTGCTGCTCTCTGGGTGCTGCTTTATGGAATTTGTCTTGGAAGCTTCATAGCGAGCACAAATGATGCAATCACTTGCCATTGACGATCAATTTAAACTTGATACCACCCCTCGCTCAAGAGGCTGGGAGCGGGGATGTGAGCCCCAACCCTCAAATCTTGTCTTGGCCTTTGCGTGACTGGTGACGCTATCTCAGTAGTGTAGGGAAAGGACACATCAACTTGGAGTGGTCAAGGATTTTAATAGTGGGAGGCCAGGACCAAATGTATATCTCATAGTATCAGCCTGTGGTACTAAGAGTAGTGTGTGTGTGTATGTGTGTGTCTGTGTGTGTGTATCTGTGTGTCTGTGTGTCTGTGTAGCTGCATTGGTAAAAATAGGCCTGTGAGGAATACATTCCTTTTATGGTTGAACCTAATGCTTAAATAGTGAAGTTTTCTGATTTTGTTGTCCTTTGGGTAGTATTTTATTTTGTTTTTTTAAAATGTATTTAATACAGGGTTTACAGGGCTCACTATACAGATCAAACTCATGGTGATCCTCCTGTTTTCAGCCTTCCAAGTGCTAGGATTACAGGCATGTGCCACCATGCCCAGTCTCAATCGCAGTCTCAGCGTGCCCCGGGGACGGGGCTGGCATGGCTGGACATCAAATGCAGTCCCTGTGTTTGCCTAAGCAGGCACTTCAATCCACTGAGCTATCTGGTTGGCCCAAGTTCAGTATTCTTAAACTGCTCAGACTTAAAATGCCATATGTCCTTTTAATAGTATTTCAGAGGGATACAGAAACTGCTTGTATCAGCTGTCCTCTGATTTTAAGTATTAGTTTTAAAAAAATAATAGCTAGCATTTATTAAGAGCTTACCAGATATCAGGCACTCTTCCCAATCCTTTATATGTGTTATTTTATTTAATCATCAGTTCTGTGTCATCGGTAGTATTATGTCCCTTTTATCAATGAAGGACCTGAAATGTAGTGTAGTAGTTCTAGCTTGCATATCTGTATGGAGAACTGGGATTCTAACTTCCATATTTCATCCCCTAACCTCACACTCACACTAAATCCAAATGTAGATTACATTATAGGATTTGTGATTTCAATTCTTCCATTTTGTCAGATATACAACTAAGTCAAACAAAAAGTTCTTTAATTTTGTTCTTGACAAAACTTAACTAAGTGTATCCTGTTTGCTGAGTGAGATGCTATAAAGGTGTAGAGATTTTAGTTCATGTTGTCGGGGAACAATATGATAAATCACTATGGAGATATTTAAGATACATCTCATGGACTTACAGATCCAGCTTAGAGCCCCACACTCACCTCTGTCCCTACATTCTGATCATTGTTTGAGTTGTTGGTAGCCAGAATGTTAGATGCAGAAGCTTGAAGCAGTACTTCACTCAGCAGTAGTCTAGGGGCTAGTGAGATAGCTCAGCAGACTTAAGCACCTAACTAGACAAGCTTAGGCAAGCACAGGGACCATGGTTTGATCCCCAGCACCACCTGCCTTGCCAGCCCCACCCTCAGGGTGTGCTGAGTGGGCCAGAGTGTGGGTGTGGTGGTGCACACCTGTAATCCCAGTGCTGGGGATGAAAACGGGAGGATCACAAGTCCAAGCTGTGTAGTGAGATGCTGTACCAACCAAATACATTAAAAAATAAAAAGTCTGTTACTCACTATCTTTATAAATGCCCTGATGGGATGGGTGATACTCACACCTTGGGGGATGACAGCATAGCAGGTAGTGGCTTCTTGATTTCTAAATTGTTATCTGCAGTCATGTGGGATACAGAACTTAAAGAAATGATGTCGTGAATTATTTTTAAGATGTTCTTAGTTGTTTTTTTTTTTTTTAAACTCTAAACCTTTCTGTCACCAGAGTCAATAATGTATTCTTTTCCTCAGCAAGAAAAAAATCATTGTAACTAATCTTTTAGTTCAGATTTTGAGGTGCAGTGAAAAAAAATGTCGGATTCGTATCAAGACACTTAACTCCTGCATCAAATATGCACACCTGTCAGTTCCAGAAGTAATCATGCTGTAGCAAATTTATGAATTCTATCAAGCTCATCTAATTGTGAGAATCTGCACAAAATCATTTATCTTCTATGTATGTACTTATTTCCCTTTTTAGCAGGTAAACAAATTTAGGTAAAAATGCACAGTGTCTTGTAGTGTCAAAATTTGATAATAACTATTTTTTTGAAAGAAATAAATTTCAGCCCTAGTACCAGCTACATTTAGTGATATTTCTTAATAAAAACATTGTAGAGATGAATGTAAATTTGTTCTGCCATACACGTAGTCTTTTAGTGTTTTTTTTTTTTTTTTNTTTCCCAGCTCAGCCTACCCTGAGGGTGGGGCTGGCATGGTATGTGGTGCCAGGGATCGAACCTCTGTCTCCTGCGCCTGCCTAAGCTTGCCTAAGCAGGTGCTTTAGACCAGTGAGCTATCTCACTGGCCCTGCTTAGTGTTTTAAACTAGGCATGGCAGTGGCCTTGCAAGTGTGTCCCTCCTCCATCATTCTATTGTGTGTGTGCACTGTGCTTTTTGCTAGGTGCCTGAGCAGTTGCAAGAATGAAAATACTTTAATAGCTTTTGTGATCAAAGATCTGGTTTAGGGGGGCGGAGAGATGGTTCAGTAGAACAAGTGCTTCCCTGACAAGCTTAAGGGCCTGAGTTCCATCTCCGGTTCTGGGGAAAAAACAAAACAAAAAAAAAACAACAATCTGGTTTAGAGACTCAATTGACGCACTATTCCACGCTGGGATTTTTATTTTCTATATTCATCTAGGTAAAAAGACTTGGTCCTTCAAGTGGGCATAAAAGCAGAAGTTGTTCTTATAAACTTGTGATTTTTCATTACTGGACTGACTTCGTCATTTGTTTAGGTTTTAAAAGTGATTAATTTAGTAGATTTAGTGTAATTACTATAACTTTACAAAAATTACCAAAATTCTTCATGATAATTCACCTTTACTTTCCCATTTCCGACTCTGATACGATAATTTTGTTCTCGTTGCCGCGATGGCTTTCGAAGTATGCTGTGATTCTAGAGAGCTCTGAGAGCAAAAAGTCATGATGAAAATTGTACCTCTACTCAGGAAATGAGCATCGTGTACTTCCTCTCTTCAGCTAAGTGTAAGATGGTTGGTAGCCAATGATTTTGGGTGAAAAATGGTCTTGTTATTAAAAAGCCAGTTTGGGTAACATTAAAAAGAAAAGGGAGACTCTTAAGAAGTGAGATGATTGGGGCTGGTGAGATGGCTCAGTGGTCTAAAGCACCTACTTGGAACAAGCTTGGCAA
>NDGN011404681.1:324-29758 GCA_002564285.1 Tympanoctomys barrerae | reverse complement strand
TTTAACACATAGTGACTGGTATCCTTACGTCCCTGATCTTCCCTATTGGATCATAAGGGTTGTGCTATTGTATATACTTTAAAATTTGCATCAGTGAAGTTGACTAGATATCAACGCTCTCACCTTTGGAAATCACAAAATATCATTTGATCTCATTTTGAAAGATTTTTTTTTTTTTCTGAACATGGAACTGTCAGCTGATGTACTTTGTCCTGACACACCGAGCCTGCTGGTGTTGGGTACGTGACTGAGAAACTGGCTTTCAGTCCAATAGCTACCCCACTGCAGGTGACCCGTACTTCTACAGGGGGCTCCCCTCCCTCCTCTGGCATCATCTGTGCTGTATGTTTGAATGAGCTTTCTCTTCATTTACCCTGCTTAGGATTCTTTGAACTTCCTAGCCTGAGATCTGGTATCTTCCAATAATTCTGAGAAATGCCCAGGCAGCATCTTTTCCTCATTATTTCTTTTATTTCTAGCTAGAATTCTAATTATGTCCTCCAAGGGTCTTTAGTTTTCCTTTTATGTTTTTAATTCCTTTGTCTCTTAGGCTGCATCTGGTTTATTTTTTGGACCTATTGTCAGTTTATCTTTAGCCACTGTCATTTGCATTTAAGTTATTATATTTAATTTATAGAGCTTCTGTCCAGAGATTAATCCACGACTCCTCATAGTTTCTTATTCCTTCCATGTCCAGTTAGCGCCTTTGATTTATAGCATATTAGACAGGGTAATTTTGTATTTTGCGATCATTTTCATTTTTGAGAATGCTACTCTGCTGCCTGATTTTTCTGTGGGTTCTCATTCATGCCGCTTTGTTTCCTTGTGTGATTTGTGATGTTATGTTTACTTTATTTCCATGGAACGCTTCTTTTTCCCACAGGAAGGATTTCAGACCTGAGTTGATGACATTCCCACCCAGGAGCCCAGTGCTTCTGCCAGTTCTCTGAAGCCACTGCTTAGAGTGGCTCACATTGACTACTCCGCTTGGCATGGAGCCACATTGATTGTATCAGGGCAGACTGCAGTCTCTATAAGGTCCCGCTTCCGTTTAAAAGAATCATCAGAGGGACATCTTTTCTCTCCCACCAGACCCAATGCTGAGGTGGGCAAGTGTTCTCATTGCCTTGCTCAGCATATCGGACTCGTTCTTAGCTCCTTAGGCTTGAAGGCAGAGTCCTGCGAAATATTTCAGCTCCATCACTTGCCATCCTGGATAAAGTCGTTAAATCGGACACTCAACCTGTCCAGCGCTTGGGGTCATCTTCCTTTGGTTTTCCAGTGCTCCAGCTCCTCCGTAGTCTGCTTTGGGAGATAAATAGTCCTTCTGTCATGACAACTCAACAGAACATTTCAAAGCACTTGCTATACTTTAAATATTTTAGTTACTTCAGCTAAAGGTGGAAGTCTTTATATAATTATACTAAAACTTAACTGAGCGTCTATGCATGTGCTTATATAGCTGTTTGGGATTGTATTTATATATTTCAGCTATATACACTTACCATAATTTTGTTTCTAGTTGTATTTGGTAAAACCTTGATATCTGCTATGTATTTTAATTTTTCAACTATTCTTTACCTGTAAAGAGTTTTTGTGTGTTTAATACATCTGAAAAGAATAGAGGTACAAAGATTGAGACAGAGAAAGCATTGGTTCAACACTCATAAAATCTGTAAGAATTAGCACTGGGGGAAGGTGAAAAAATTACTTAAACAGTTTTAAAAATTGGAAATTGCAACAAAAATAAGCTAATGAAGTCCCAATTAACACTTATGAGAGTCTTCAGAAGCCTCCTTACATAATTTTTATTAAACTAGAGAGCCTCAACCAGTTGTCATAAGAGGTTCCTTTTACGGAAAACAGAAATAAGGGGATCCCCCTAGCTGGCCCCCATGTTGCTACATGTTCTCCCCACACGTGACCCCCCAGAGCTGCTGAATGAAGCAGGCCTGCATCCTCATGACCTAAAAGAGGATGCCAATTGTCCCGTAAGGATCTGTCTTGTAGCATCACCCCTCCTATCTCCTCTATGTATGGCAGGCCCTCTGCTAGAATCCAGGAACACCAAACACTACTGAATTGCCAATCTATGCTAAGCATATAACACTGTGCCTGACGGGGAGGAATTATTTTTTTTATTATTATTATAAACTCAATTCATTTGGTGTATTTCAAAAGGTACAAAAGATACAATACTTTTCTTCACTTACTAATGATAGAAGTTAAAATTAACTTGCAAAAAAATCAACAAATTGCATACCATTTGTCACTTACCTTTTAAAATTAAAAAGAAAAATAAACTATTAGTCTGCCTTTATTACAGATATTAATATAACCTGCAGTTACCCTATTTTAAATGTTCCATTGCATTATGTAAAACTGTGGAATTTTTCAAAACCTTTCAGAATAACAGAATCACAGAACACAAACACTCTGTTATAAATGTGTCTAGTTTATTTAAAGGGATTACATATAATGAAAATACTAGAAAAAATTGAATTATTGCACACATGTAGAATGGTTAAATGTAAACATATTTCCTTTTAAACAAAGAACACCTCACAGGAAAATTGTATTTAAAGTATTATTTAAAAATCAAAACATTTTCACTCTTGCAATAGCTCTCCATTTCCAGAAGCCTTTAAAAATGCTAAATTCCTTTTCTCATGAATGTTTCTTTTGGTAAAGGAAATGACAGACCCTCTTGCCAAATCTGGCTTCACGTGAGGCATTTCCTTCAAGTAGTGACACATGAGAGTGTGGGCAGTAAAGACAGGCAGCCTCTAACTCACAGCCTTGCTGCTTGCAGTATGTGCGAGTATCTTTTGATACGAAACCTGATCTCCTGTTACACCTGATGACCAAGGAATGGCAGTTGGAGCTTCCCAAGCTTCTCATCTCAGTCCACGGTGGCCTGCAGAACTTTGAACTCCAGCCCAAACTCAAGCAAGTCTTTGGGAAGGGGCTCATCAAAGCGGCAATGACAACTGGAGCATGGATATTCACCGGAGGGGTGAACACAGGTAAATGGAAGGAGACAGAAAAGCAAAGAAAAGCCCTGAGAATGTTATGCCTGAGGTGATTTTCTGCTGAAAGTGAACATTCTCCGGTCCCCCCATCCTACCCACATGTGCTTATATTCACTGTTCTCTCTCCTCAAGCTGAGTTTCTCTCACCCTAAATGATAACTCACAGTTACTTCCCAACTAGGAACTACTATGGACAAGAAATAGGTTTGAATATTTAGTGGTTAACTTTATAGTAATTTGTAAGCATGACTAATGAAATTTCACCATGCCTTAAGTAGTTCAAGTTGTAATGTAAAGCACTCAGTTATTTTTGTAGTGCTAGGCAAGTCTCTTACCATTGAGCTACAGCTCAACCTCTAATAATTGTCTAAAGAATTACTTTTGCTCTAAACTAGAAATCATGCCTCTGTTGTTTCAGTGATTTCAAATTTGATGCCAGATAGCTTCAACTTTTGTGAATGGCCTTTCCATCTGGGACATAAATTTTGATGCAAAATCTCGGGTATTATGTCTTGAGATGTATACATTTTTCTGCACAACACTAGGGATTAAACCAAGGGCATTTGAACTACACTACCTCTCTAGTCTCTATCTGTCTCTCTCTGTCTCTCTCATATCTGCACCAACAGAAAAACACTTTCTCTGAATTTCAAGCAGAGTTTTTCCTACCTGGAGAATGAGATTTTCTATCATGATACAGGCATGCTGCCCAATCAGTTCATAGGAGCACACTTACAGTTCAGGGCTTATCTGTATAACATTATTCATGTGCAATGGATAATGGCTTGGGTACTGGTCAACCTTGTGGTCCTATTTTCCAGCCTGAGCCAAACATAGCAACTATAAGTGTTCCCGTAATGCTGCAGTAAGTTGATGCAAAGTTGCGGCAAGTTTTGAAACCCACACATGTAGGTACATTTGGAGTCAGTGGGATGTCCTGAATGTAACTCTGGGCCAATGAGTTTTAAGCAGTATTACCTCAGTTTTGTTTGGTTTTACTTTGGATGTTGTTTGAATAAGACTTACACTGCAAAACCTCCTATGTACCTAAAATTTGTGAGCTGTAAGCACACAGCTACCCAGACACACTGCAGCAGTGAGCTGTCCAGGCTGTACATGCTCAACACTGTTCTAGGAAATCCTGACTCAATTCATGAACTCACATGATCTTAGAGTGACCTCCTCCATCAGCTCTTTCATCTTGACCTGGTCAAAATCAAGGATCTAAAGAGCAAGTTTTTTCAATGACTATTCAGGGTTTAGGCTCCACATTTAATTCCTCTCCAAGTAGGCAATGCTGGCCTATGAAGCCTTTGATTATTCAATTGTTTGCCCTCCTGACATATAGAAACCAATGCAATGAGTTTACAAGTTCAAAAGAAACTCTTACCATTTTTTATTTTTAGGAAGTTGAGCCAATGTTTATTATCTTTTCTAAAATGCATTTATCGCAAAAAGAATTTATACCTTCAGTATCATAAGCCAGAATTAACCTCTGCTTTTCTTCAGGTTTAGCATCCATTCTACTGTCCAATATAGATTCTTTTCTTTTTGTTTGTTGTTTTGTTTTGTTTTTGTATTTAGTGCAGGGTCTACAGGGCCTATAGGGTCTCACTACATAGATACACAGATAAGACTTGTAGTGATTTTCCTGTTTTCAGCTTCCCAAGAGCTGGGATTACAGGTGCACACCACCACACCCAGTCTCAATTGCCCCAGGGGCGGGGCGGGCACAGCAGGCTGGGGATCAAATTTCTGACCCCTGTGTCTGCCTAAGCAGGTGCTTTAATCTGCTGAGCTATCTGGCCAGCCCTGCCCAATGTAGATCCTAATGGTGGATGCTGGAGTTAGGTGTGAGAGAATCGTGGCAGAGGTGTAACAAGAAGTTGAACTTTATGTCCATAGATTTACTTGTTTTGCTTCTGTGTTTTTAGCAGCATCATTTAGAAGATCCTTAGACAAGCTAACAAATAAAAATGTTCTACTAATATTCTCTACAAAGTTCAACATGAATTAGTAGTTGTTTATACTATTTTGTTATTTAATTTTCAAAGGGAAGGTTTTTTTTTTCTCTTTTTGATTTTATGGTTATTAGAGACTTGAGGTTTTTAAACATGTATGTTCTCACCCATGATTAAATAGTCCATTGCATTCTGCAAGTTTAGCAAATGCAGGGCATGGTTTCTGAGCTCTTCCTCTGGGCTACGCTTTAAGGCACATAAAGTTGAGTAACTCACTGACCCTGAAACCTTCCCCTGCAGAAATTTCATTATTAAAAGAGACAGGTTTCCATGCAACTATGAATCACTATGAAATATGGTAGATGATGGATTGCACTGCTAAGGATATGCAGGCTAGATATATGGGAATGGATAAGAAATCAAATCCATCTCAATGATCATATAGGGGATGGTACTATGTATGAATTTTTCCTTGAGTAATGCAGAATTTTGATAAATATGGGTGTCTTTTCTTAGAAAATGTGTCCTGCAAGTCTTCTATAGTGATGTTCATTTGAGAGGAAAGTCAGAGTTAAGAAATTTCATCTTTTATAAATGGTTCATAATATATATATATATATATATATATATATATATATATATTCCCTACCCCCATGTAAACTGAATCTCATCACTTTTAACTATGAAGGGGAAAAGACATTATGATAGAAGAGGAAACCAATTAGAATAAGATTTTTTAAAAATACATATTTTAACATAAATTTTCCAGAGTAAGCCATCATTTTCTTACAACCAAGCTTTCCTTATTACATGATGCAAATAGACAATGACCTTGAAGTTAATAAAATCAGAGCTAAGTAACTATTTGACCTTGACCACTACACAGACTGTAGTATAGATTTATTATCATATTTTGCACAGTACATTTTGGCAAGACACAGTTAAGGTTTTGATTCTTAAATATACAAACAGATGACTATGCTAGGAAGAAGAATCATATTATTTTCATGGACATTGAATTATTTTATTTTTTTCACATAAAATATAAAAATTCATGTCTAGATTTCATGTCAGTCTGGCACACCTATCTGGCTATACAGCCACAAGTTTATGTTCTCTCCTAAATCATGTAGTTTGTAAATAAATGTGGCAAAATTGTGCATTCAGTGCATTTAACCTTGGGAGAAAATTATCACGATTCCCCTTGGAATAATGGAGAGCTAGAAGACAAGATTAAGGCTTCTCTGTTTGCTTGTAGGTGTCATCCGCCATGTTGGAGATGCCTTGAAGGACCATGCTTCAAAGTCCCGAGGGAAGATCTGCACCATCGGTATCGCCCCCTGGGGGATTGTGGAAAACCAAGAGGACCTGATTGGAAGAGACGTAAGTCCTGGGGCTGCCCCTTTACTACAGGAGTAAAGTTAGTATTCATATCATTCAGAGTATAGTACTTCTTGGTCTCCACCTCCCAAGTTGAAATTGATGCTACACATTATTTATTGGGTAAATACTCCTTTCCCAAAATCTAGGTAAAGTCCATGTCAATTCATTTCAATCTACAATGGTCAAAAGAAAAATTTAACCACCTCCCTCTTCTCTTGAATCAAGCAGTGATCTTTCTTTCTCTAGCAAATCTGGAAGTCTTCTTGGTAGGCTGTATTAATTAATTTATACCTTATAACATTCAACAATATAAACTCAATGACAGATACAGAAATGAGGACTCTCCTCACTGTGGGCTCCAGATGATCATTCAGGTGTCCTTCGCCCAGTTTGGAAGAGCTGCAGAAATATTTTTCCCATTTGATCTTACAGTATTCCTACCTGCCCTTCTTTATTAAGTGCTGGGCAAGGTGTGGGCACAGTTGTATTATTCTTCACTTCAAAACACCTTGGCCAAATACAGCAAGTTGCCAGCCTGTTTCCTGTTCTCTGATGTTCAAGGACACACTTTGACCAAGCAGTTGACAATTTTTCCAGAAATCCAAAGCTTTTGGTTCCAATATCTTATTTCTACACCTTCCATGGATTTTTTTATCAAAAGGAAAATTGGGATGGAGGGGAGTCTCAGGCAGCTGCCTGTTTTAAGGGATTTTTTCCATCCCATCAGACATTTCTCTCACATAAGATAACAGATTACTATACTACTAAGTGAATGTTAATTTTAAGCTAAGAGTTCATTTCCTAGAGAATCAGAATATACTGAAATGACCTCAACATCAGGAGAATTTAATAGTACATTTTATTAACATATAATTATTTATAATGTTATGGTTCAGAAGTTATTTTGAAATATTCATAGCTTCAGGATACCTATTATAAATTCTGTTTATGACTCAACTGGAGCAGGGGTGTTTTAGATAAACTGAGTAAATGTCATATGATTGGTTCTGTATCCAAGATAGAGTCATGAAATGATAATGTTGGTTGTCTGAGCATTTGTAGAAATTGTTGCGTTTCCACATTAAGTGTTAGCTTGTTCTTCCTGTGAACCTCATATGATTGCATATTACATTTGCTTGGCTTCCTGTGATAGAAAAAAGATGTCCTCATTCTTGTATGGCCTGCCAAGTCACTTCAGCATGGCACACACTGTGCCCAAAGCCATTAATCACAGCAAAAGAAGCCACAGAGAGGCTACTTGACCGTAACCAACTCAAATAAAGCCAACACTGCAAAACAAACTAATACCTCAAGACATGAAAATGGTAGACATACCTAATTTAATAACTGTGAAAATCATAATATAGAACAAAAATTGATAAAATCTAGGTAATATTATGGTACTTCCAAGAAAGTATAATCTGAGTGATCAAAAATATGGAGTATATTAAATGTTTTTGTTATAGTAAAAAAAATACATTACCATTAATCCCCCTAAAAATTCTTCCCATTCACTGTCAGCATTCCTGTCCCATTGGTCTTTCTACTTTCTAAAGCAGTTCTGGAAGTCTTCATTCATAAGTGCTTTGCCTTTAAAAGACATAATCAAAACTATGGTGAATGCTATTGCTCACTACCATCCATTTGAAAGGCCAGCCCATAAAAATAGGCATGTCCTCAACCACTTTATTCACTGGAGCTGGCACTTCTCCAAAATAAAAATGACCATGAAAGGTTACTGTTTTGAATAGATTTATGACATTAAGAAAGCCACAACAGCATGACTAAAATTCAAGAAGCAGCATCTCCAGAACTACCTTAGAAAGTGGCAAGAATAATGGGATAAATATGTTTGAAGCAAGGGGTAGTATTTTAAGGGGAATTAATGATGATGTGTCTTTAACTTTAACATTTTTTATTTCAACATATATACCACCAAGACTGGGTGTCATGGTAAATACCTATAAACCCAGCACTGGGGAGGCTGAACAAAGGAGAATCACTACAAATCTGAGCTGCTTAGTGAGACTCTGTACCAAAATACATATGTGTGTGTGCGCATGCGTGTGTGTGTGTATTTGGTATTTTTTGACAACCCTTATAAATAACTTCAAAGAAATCATTATGGATGTAATATCTGATAAAGAATTTTAGAGTGATTATTAAAAAGTTCAATGAGATCCAAGAGAATATAAATGAACTATTAAGTGAAATTAAGAAGATAATTCAGCATATGAATGAGAAATTCAGCAATAAGGTAGGTTTGGGAGGAAAAACAAAGCTTGGGAATGAAGATTTTAATAAATCAGAGCTAATAAAAAATAGAGCAGAAGACCTCAGTAGACTAGATCACACAGAAGAAAGAATATCTGAACTTCAAGACAGGTCTTCTCAACTAATCCATTCAGATAAAAAGGGGAGAGAATGAAGAAAGCATCACATTCAAGACTTTGGGGATACCATAAAATGGACAGGTATGTGCAGTTTCAGAATACCTGGTGGTGAGCCGATAATTAATGCTATAATAACAGGAGACTTCCCTAATCTTCAGAAAGATGTGGACGTCTGCATATAGGAAGTATACATGACCCCAAACAGATATGACCTGAAAAGAATTTGCCACACCATAATTTAGATAAAATTGACAACCTTTTAGCTATACTAACCAAAAACAGTAAGAGGAAAGCCAAATAAATTCAGAGATGAAAAACACACTATAACTGATTCCACAGAAATGCCAAGGATCACTAGGGATTATTATGGCAAACCAAAAAACTAGCAGATGTGCACACATTTCTGAGCACATTAAATCACAAGGACATAAAACACCTGAATAGATGAGTAAGAGGTAAAAGACCACATCCCTCATTTTAAAGCCCCCCTCCCAACAAAGAAAACAGATAGCTTCACGGCTGAATTTTGCCAAACTTTTTTCCCTTGTGGTACTGAACCTCAATATTGAACCTCAATATTGTAGAGAGAATATGTAAAATGAGAGGGAATATTTGTCACAATTCATTTAGCAGATGGTTACTATCGAGAATATAAAGAACTAAAAAAAAAGTAATTAATAAAAAAAACAGATAAATGGCCTAAACAGATACTTCTCAAATAACAAAAATAAATGACTAACAAATGTGTGGAAACAATATTCAATATCCGCTAGCCATTGGGGAAATATAAATCTAAACTACAATGAGCTACCATCGCACCTCAGTTAGAATGTCTATTATCAAAATAAATAACAAAGGTTGGCAAGGATGTGGAGAAAAAAGAAATATTACACATTGTTGGTAGGAATGTAAATTAACACAGCCATTATACAGAACAGTACAGAACTTCCTTACAAAACTAAAAATAAATATACCATACAATCCAGCTACCTCACTTCTAGATTTACATCCAAAGGTAATGAGATTACCATGCCAAAGAAGTAATCTGCAATCCCACATTAATTGTGGCACTGCTCACTACTGCTAAACTATGGAACCAGCCCAGGTGCCCACCAATGAATACATTAATAAGGAAAATTACATATCAAGATGTAGATGTATCATTCGTATTATTTATATTTGTATATTGTTATTATGTAGTATTACTTAACCATGAAGAAAATTGGAATATTGTTACTTAGCACAAAATGAATAGAGCTGGAAGATATCATGTGAAGTGAAATAAATCAGACAGCATAAGCACAGCATGTTCTCTCTCACATGAGGGAGCTAAAAATAAGCTATCCTGAAAGTAAAATGGTGATTTTTTTTTGTAAAACTTTGACCCATATTGGTTGAATGTTGGCTACTCTGGTACCTTGTTTCCTATGAGATGGTGAACTAGAATATGCGTAGGATTTCTTGGGCTCTTGAATACTAACACAGTTTGCTTTTCAAATTGCAAATTAAAATAAAAAGACTGCTGGTGTTTAATATTTATGACATAGTTCAAGGTAGTGTTTGCCATTCTAACACGGTTATTAAAAATTAATGATTCACAATTATTAAGAGATATGTAAATAAAATAATCAGCACTGGAACTCCCCAAAAGTCAGCAAAGTAGAAATGCTGTCTAGTAAGGTTTATAAGTAATAAGAATTTAGTTAGGATAAGTGTATTTATCATTTTTCTTCCATTGTATATATTTAAGGTCACATGTGATGAACATCAAAAAATATCAGAAATCAGGTAGCAGAGGGAAAAAACCAAATGTGTTATTAAAATCGTACTACTTCAGGATTCTATCAAATGATTTGAAAATTAAAATTGTTGTATTCTTAAATTCATCTCTATATTCTTAACTTGAAATGGTATAAGACTGTTAGAAATCTAATTTCTTTGAATTTCTTTGAAATTTAAGAAAAGATTTAATTTCTTACATGTGATATCTTATTATACAATTTATTTCTAAATCAATGGAAAATATTTTATTTTTGAGGGGCTGGCTCTCAAATGAGCATGTCTAGCAGCTAAACATTCACACGCTACTGGACATGTTGATAGAAGTAGATTAGATGTATCAATGGTTGTTCATCTTAGTTCTTGAACATTCCTTCAGAATGGTACTATGAAGGCAAAAACCAATCTTAAACATAATGAAATATTAATTTGCCCTTAGGATTTCTAGATATTCTGTAGCATTCACCTCTCTTCCAACCTTACTTTGTAGTAAGACTAAGTCACTTGAGGGAATGAATCTCAGAAGTCAATTGAGAGCCTCAAACTTAAACATATGAAAAAGGTATTGATAAATCTACCTGATTTTGAATTTTGCATCTGCAGTCATATTCCCAAACTGCATAATACTATGCTGCCTGAATGGGGCATTTTTAAATCAAGCATCTGAAATTATGTAACAATTTAATGTAGGCCTATGGCCAGGGTTTGGTTGTTGGGGCAAAGCAAAGTGGAATGTGAATAGAACACTTTTTTAAATACTTAAAGACATGCATGATTTACCAAGTGTATGAAAGAACTAGTCTCAGCATTTTAATTGTACTTTCTATTCTGTTGAATCAAGGCTTTCTTTTCTCAATATATCAAAGCAAAGGCTTTTAGTGGGAAATAATGCTATCAAGTGTAAAACCATTTGAATGTGCCACCCAAAATCCACGTGTTAAACACTTCATCCTTCAGGTGATAGCAGTGTTGCAAAGAGTGGCCTTGAGAGGGGATTTTCTCCTAAGAGTCCTACTTTCACAGATTCATGAGCAAGGTTCCTATAATGGATAAGCTGTCATTCTCTCTTGTGCACTGTCACCCTTTCTTTGTCCTCTACATAAGATGATGTAATGAGATCCTCACTACATACAGCCCTATATCTGGTCTTGGACTTCCCAGCCTCCAAATCTGTTAGCCATATAACTTTATGTTTAGTATAAACATTACCCAGGCCATGGCATTCTGCTACAGCAGCACAAGATGGACTAGGATGCTGATATCAATAATATTTTGTTCTACCTCTTAGACCTGAAAAGATACCCTGTTTAATTTACTTAGAAGAATCCACTTCAATGATTTCTATATCTTATTCCTACTACAATCCATAATCGTACTTTTCTCCTGAACTTAACTCAAGGCTCACTTCCCCCAAGACATCTTCTCTAACCCCATATGTAATATCGCATCCCTGGTTGTAATTTTCCCATAACTGTATCCCCCAAATTTCTTAGCCTATTGGACTTATATAACAAAATCATAGACTAGGTGGCTTATAAATAGTGGAAAGTTATTTCTTACAGTTCTGGATACTAGCCAGTGATTCTGTTTTCTCTCATAACATAAAGAACTAGAGTCTCTATGGGGTCACTTTTATAAGAACATTAATCCTATAGTTGATGGTTCTACCCTAATAACACAATTGCTTCCCAGAAGTCCTACCTCTAAAACCATCACTTTGAGAATTAGGATTTCAACCTGTGGATGGGGGAGGGGCATAAACATTTAGTCTATTGTACCAACTTAATGAAAAATTCCTCAAACTAAAGATTTCTTTTGTTTCTTGTTAGTCCCTAACATATTTTGCATGAACATAATCCATTGATGTCATTTAAACACTAAAAAATTTTCATCTCTATATCTCTGAGTATAAAAACACTATCATAACACAATTTCTATGAAAAATAGTCATAATTATAGAGTATCTATAGTTTACTGAGCCCCTGAGAATGCTGTTATACTGACATATTCTACCCTTATAAGGTTCTATTATACTCTTTTATAGCTGAGTAAACTAAATATGGATGAGACCCATCCATCTCTGAAGACCATCCTTATAATTATGCCAAAGATAAAGAAAATATTTTAAATCACTATGTTTTTATTTTTAGGAGAGATATCAGCAAGTACCTTACACCTATAAACTGAACTTACAAATATGCTCAGTGAGTACCAGAGCAATTTTCTTTATCCTTAGAGAAACTTGGCCTGGATAAATGATTATGGAAAGCTAAAAGAATTATAACTTTCACATAATACATTTTACATTTAGATTTGGCTATAAAAAATAATTTGACCGAACTGTATCAAATAATTTAACCATTTCTGAAGCCTTTATCATTTGTCTGTCCCAAAACAAGACTAACTTGACACAGACCAAATTAAAAATCCAAAAGAAAAAGTACTTTTCATTTTTGCTTGTGGACAGACACTATGTCTGGCTAAGATTTCCATCACATCATCTTATGTGGTCATTAAATTACTTTTCCATTCAATGTTCCACTTTCCCTTAACTATAAACTTATTTCCTTGAGATCTGTAACCTTTAGGAGTTCTTATGTTTAATTAAAATTGTTCTTTTGATGTCATCTTTATGTTTCAAGCCAAGAAATATCAAGGTCTATATTAATTGTTAATTTGGATATAGTTATCAAATCATTATATTTGGAACTTAGTTTCTGAGGTGAGCTAAATAAGAATTCATATTATAAGCTCAATGAAAAGTCCCAACAGAGGCCCCAGCATGAGGTTCATGAGATTTTTATGATTATGTTAGATAAGATATATCCAGAGGAAGTGAGAAAAGGTCTCAGATGAGCCCACCCAAACCCAAGCTATATAAGACACCGTCAATGTGCCTGAACCTGCCCCAGGTTCTGGGCTGACAAGGCAACTGTTAGTGGAAGGGGCTTTCGATTTTAGATTTGAGCACACTGATTTTGAAGTTTCTCAAAGGTATCTGCATGAAAATGTGTTGCAAGTTAATGAGCACACGGGGTGGAAGCTTAGGAGAAAAATCTGGCTATGCATTTTTTAAAGCATTTCATAAAGATGGACATTAAAAAAATAAAAAATTAAATAAATAAATAAATAAAAATAAAAAAATAAAAGATGGACATTAAAGCTGTGTCACAGGATGGCATCAGCATAGGAAAGTGTGTAGAGGGAGGAGAAAAAGGACCTGTGCCTAAAGCCTGGTGATGTCCAGAATCTAATGGCTGAGCAGAGGGTAAAGCATCCTATGAAAGAAACCAAAGAGCTGTCTGAGATGTAGGAATGAAATGAGAGAGTTATGGAAACCCAGGGAATATTGAGAATAGATGAAAGGAAGCAGAAAGCAAAGTGCTTGAGAGGGTGAAGAAAGGAAAGACTTGGGAGTGTCCATCCACGGAGACAGATACTACTGGGATTACGGGGCCAACCTGGTGATGGAGGAGGAAGCATTTCAGTTTGTTGAGGAGAAGCGTAGCTGGTGGAGGCATTTCAGAGGTTCAAGGGGTAGCCAAAGGGAGGCATAATTTGAGGGATTTTTTTTCTTCAGGAAAAGTTGGACAAGAGTTTATACACTGATGGTAGAATAAGCTATACAGATGGAGAAGAGGTAATTAATAAAATAAATTCTAAAAGGGGCCATGACGTGATAAGAGTGCAGCTGAGGCTTGTGCAGTGATGTGTACTTGCAACTCAAGGAGCAAAAGGAAAAACACACTGTCAAAGGGCTGGTGTCAGAATGCTGAACCAGTTTTCTTCTGGAGATTTATCACTGAACTAAGAGCAGTAAGACAAAAAGTTTTGTAGCAGTTACTCTGGGTCAGTACCTTCCTGGCCTCCTCTGCCTAAACCGTCTTAGTTCTCACAATGGCATTCAGAAGTTATTTTTCCTGATAGTCAATCTAAACACAAAGAAACTGGGTAATTTGCACAAAGTTTCATCACTAGTAATAGGATGGTGTTATTTAAACCTAGGCCACTAATACCAATCCCCACCTACTAAGAAATATTGACGCACTATCATAATAGCTGGTATAGCCCATAAACCCATTGTAAGTAAAACATCTTTTAAGTTGAAAATGCATTTACTATACCTAATCCATTCAATATCATAGTTTAGGATAGCCTACCTTAAGGTGTGCTGAAAACACTTACACCCACCTGGAGTTAAGCAAAAACATCTAACACACTGTTGAATAGCTATTGTAGCTTACTGAATACAGTACATTAATATAATGTTGGTTATTTACCTTTCAAATCAGGTAAATCCAATCAGGCTGGAAGCTGGCCAATATCACAAGGAGAATATCATACTGCATGTCACTGAAGCAGAAAAATACCAAACTTTGAACTAAAATATCTATTGAATAAATAGTATTGCCTTTGGCATCATCATAATGTAAAAATTCCTAAATTGAACCACTGTAAGTAGAGGATCATCTATGTCTCATTGAAATGATCATAATTAAGAAACAGAGGATAAATGCTTAGGGCCACCCTGCTGGTGAGAGTGCAGGTGCAGTCAGATCATATGCCAAACAGACAACGATGGAGTTCAGAGGAGAACTGAGAGAAGCCTGGAGGATTTAGCTCTAACTCCAGTGAAATAGGAACTAGAACCCATCAGAGCTCAGCAAAGGAATGCCAGGCAGCATGCCAGCCTTGGGCAGGGGCAACTAGAACTCACGAGAGCATGTGCCTCGGTTCAGAATAGAGGGAGACAACACATTCCACAGCCTCCAAGATAATACACAGTTCTATTACTTATGGACCAACATGTTAAAAACTGCCCCAAAACTTAATGGCTTAAGCAACAAATACTGATGGTCTGACAGGGTGGTAAGCAAAGAGTGTGTGAATGGCTTACCTCAGTGGTTCCAGTTGTAGTTCTCTCTTGAGGTCACTCTCAAGATGGCAGTTGGGTGGCAGCACCCTCTTCAGAGATTACTCTCAGGCAGTAATCTGAGATCCTGGCCACGCAGACCTGTTCCTGTGGCTGCTTCATTGTGTTCACAGCATGACACAGGGCTTCCTTCAGAGTAAGTGATCTGAGAGAAAGCTAAGAGAAGTCCTTAAGAAGTCACACACTATCATTGTTTTATTCTGTCCCACAGAGGTGAAGCACTGAATCCAACCTTCCCCAAGGGAAGAGTTTCAAAAAATTTCTAAATTAACCATGGAGGTAAGCCATTCACACACAGTTTAAAGTCCCTCCCCCACTTGATATTTGGTGATTGCTATAGAAAGTGAACCCTTTTAGAACTGAAGAGCCTGTACCCACTGCCAGTATCTGGATGGCTCATGTCTCCCCTCAGGATAGGCCAAAAGGAGGTGAGTCCATTCAAGTAGAAAGCATGAAATGAGGGCTACGGAACTCTCAGCAGGACACACTTTGAGGGACATTCAAAGTGCTGCCAGAGGTGTAATGGATGCTCCTGTGGATTTTAGTGGGAGTCACACAGCCAATATCTGGGTATTCTTTGGAAATAAGTCCATGGGATTGCTAGTTACTTGTGTGGCCTGCTGAGCTGAGAGCGACATTTGCATTTCTATGTGACCTGTTTTCTACATAAACATATAGCTGTATCGCCTGAACGGGAAATAAGCAGCCCACATCCCACTGGCAGGGGCCTTTCTCTACTAGCAGGACACAAGGAGCATTGTTTTCCACTCCATTCTCTTAGTCACCACATCCCTTTGTCTAAACACCAGAGGTTGCTTCCTATACCTCAGTCGTATTTTCTTTTTCCTAGCAGAAAGGGGTGCCTGACTTGAAGAGAATTTCAAGGCCTCGTTTGTTTCTTTCTCACCAGAGCACAGCCCTGCTTTGCTGCCTGCCGGTGTCTTTCCTGACCTCTGCTTGTGCACAGTTCTAGGTGACTCAACTGGAAATAATCTCATCTACTGTCAGAAGGCTTCCAAGGCCCAGCTCAGCCACTAGCAAAAGGTGCCTAGCACAAAAGCCAGCCATAACATTCTCTATAAATTTTAAATCCAATTGAGTGTTTTTCCTTCAAAGACACCACATTTCTCTGCATCCCTATAGTTCCATCCATAAAATAAACACACAATGATTACTTCATAGGAATAAAGGTCCTCACAGGGCTGGCATGCAAGAAGTGTTCAGCGAATGAATGCTCATTGTCTTGTGGTCTAAATTAAAACCACAGACAGGGAAAAGATGACTTTCCATATTATACTCCCTCTATATGATGGCTCCCCTATAGCATACTGATTTACAACTCACTAGGTGATGGGGCTAGGATTGCACGAGGCCTTTGATTGATGGTGTAAAAAGCAAGCTCTGACCTAGTCCATTTCTGTGTGGCATCCCAAGTGACTGAACTGCCTCTGTAAAGTGTGGCAAAATGGAAGAGACCTTGGGACAGGAGTATGACTTCAACTTTGGAAACAACACACGTGGAACCATTCTTCTGTGTTAGCTTGAAGTGACCAGGTGTACTGTGTAGCACAGGCTGTCCAGACTCAAGTTTAGAGATAGGAAACCTTCACAGATCAGTCAAGCATCTACTTTACAGATAAGAAACCTAAGGTCAACGGTGTCTTTTAGTAAATATATTTTGAACATTATTTTGTGTATTACCTAGACACAAGATAATGTCTCCTCAAGCCAGTACAGTGCTTATCATGTACACTATTTCTTTATTGCAGTAAATGAGTGAATTCAAAGACTTTTTCAGGGTCACAAGTTACTGCCTAAAAACACCAGAACTAGAGCCCCCTATGCTGACTTTCTCCTCCATACTCATAGGTATGACCAGAACTTGCCTGAAAATAGCTAGGAAAACACCCACAGGGGTCTCAGATCAGCATCTGCATGTCTGATTTGAGCCTATCTGGGGAATGTAATTGCGGTACCCTCCTACTGTGTGGGTGTCCATGGGATTTCATTTGTCTACAGGGTCTCCGTATCAGTCTTTTTGTACAAATGATGATATCCCCACTTGTGTTTTATATAAAAGCATTTTACCTCCACCCACCCATCCTACAGCCCCCATTACACTTCATGAGGCATCTTGGTTTAAAAAAACAGGGCCTATAGAGGTCTTAGAGTTGGAATTGTACCAAACAAAAATATAGTGCTAAAATGGCAGACAACCCATTCTGAGTAAAGAATTTTCTCATGCATTTTTTTTTTTTGTATTTTTTTTTTCTAGGGAAGGGCCTACGTGGTCTCACTACTAGATTGGACTCATAGTGATCTGCTTGTTTACGGTCTCCCAGGAGCTGGGATTAAAAGGCACACGCCACCACACCCAGTCTCAACTGCCATCTCAGTGCACCCCAGGGGAGGGGCTGGCACAGCAGGCCTGGGGATTGAACCCCCAACCCCTGCAGGCACTTTAATCCTCTGAGCTATTTGGCTGGCCCCTGACAAGGAGCTCATTCAGTCTTAAATGATGACAAAGCAAAGAAAAATGCCATCGCTTGGAGATATTCTACTCTCTGATAGCCAGAAAATAGTAAAGGTCTAAAATCCATTTCTAGGGAGATTTCGCTTTTAGGTGTCGTCACTACTATATTTACCCATCATGAAAATTCAGCTAATGTGGGGGCCTTTCAGATAGCACTCAACCTTCCTTAACAAAGACTCCTTATCTAACCTGTGAAGCAGAAATCATTTGAGTGGCTGTCTTCGCGGTTATTTCATTGATGGTACATAACCTAGATCTCCTATTTCATGCAAATAAAGTGATCAGGTACAAGCAATGAATTCATGGGCAGTAGGAATTACTATTCTCACAAAATCCTGACTGAGAAATGTGTGCTAGCACACAGCGTGCCTACCAGTCATGCACACCTCAGTCATCCTCACCAACACTCACCTCCACAAGGATGGCCGGTTTTTAGGAGTTCTTCACAGTGACAATGACTGCATTACCTCCAAAATGCTGTCACAGAGAAAAGTTGATTTACATTCATGTTATTAAGAGATATTATTCTATTTGGAAAACAACAGAAAGAACATCAAATCTTTTGTGCATATGCAAACTGTAACTCAAAAGCAAACCAGGGCATGTTTGTAATGAAGAATATTAAATGGATTTTACAGACAAGTTGGAGCAAAATGCATTTCTCTGAAGTACTTAGGAAGTTATTTTCATCTTTTCAGTTAATCAACAAATAGTTCCAGACTACCAGCCCCTAGAACTTGGCAGAAGATGACAAAAAATAACTCCACTTTGTGTATTTTACCAATAGATGGTTGATTCTTATGCTTTGTTTACATTGATTTCAATTTCTTGAGTAGGGCCAGGGGGTATAGCTCAGGGGTGTAGTGTTTGCCTGGGAAGCACAACGTCATGAGTTTGATTTTAGGTATAAAAAAAAAAAATTCTTGTGTAAAACAGAAGTCACAGATTTATCTCAGTATTTTCTGACCACTGGTCTACAACTGAAAACTCAGCTTATGGTTGGTCAAATAAAGCAGATTAGAAGGAATGACGATTTGTAGCAAGGATGCTAGATGTCAGGTGTGGTAGCAGGTCCTTTCCACACACGATCTCAGCTAATCTCCATGAGGCAAGTGGCTTAATCATTTTCTTCTTACAGATCAAAAAGTCAGACTCACAGGTATAGAAAAATGCACCTTGAGACTATAATGTTAAATAAGTCCGACACACAGGTTTAAATATTGAATGGTTTCTCTTCTATGATATCATATGTGATTACAGGACACAATCAAAAGTGTTTCGTGTTCATTATCAAGAAGTGCAAACTCAAACAAAGCTTTGAGTTAACCTCATATTAATACTACATTTAAAACATGAGACTGAAACTATTTCAAAAGTTGAGGATTATATACATATTAAAATTTTACATTAACTTGATTCCCAAACAATTCAGAAAGATTGTTTTTCAGATTTGAACAAAAGCATGTCTGTCTCAAGTTTGCCTGTTCATACATTATTTATTGAGTACACTTTATTTTCTAGACACTTGAGAACCATGAGATTTTGAATCAGCACTGAGGTCTAAAAAATGACTCACAAGAGGTCTTCACTCTTGAAGACTACCCTCACTAAATCACTCTATAATTCCTTTAACTATTCAATCTTACTGCAGCTTTCCATGGTGAGTTGTTATATTCTGAAAAAAAGAGCATCTCAACTCTATAACTAATGCACACAATGCAAAAAGGCATAGAAATAAAAACACAGTAGCATTAATTTCTGCCCTGTCAATTTCCATGATTCAGAACAGTGACAGCTACACTAAAGCCATGTAACAAAAAGCCTGTTGAATGTTCTCTTTTTACTTCCTTGCATGAAATTCCTTCCTAAATATTTAGAAGTAGCTTTCCAACATATCATCTTCTTTTTCCATTTGAGTATAAACAGTGCAAGAAAAAGAAAGAAGAGTAGATTTTTAGAATCAGCCAGACATTGGTGTGAATTCTGGTTCACTGCATTAAAAAACTAGAATAACTTGCTTAACCTTTCTGTTGTCACTGTTTTTTTGGTTTTTTGTTTTTTCATTCTACACAATGAACACAGCATGTAACTTGCAGGATTCCTCCAAGGAATGGAGATAACATACAAAACAACTAGCTCACAAAAATATTGGCTTCCTTTTTATACCAAAATTCTATAACAGTGACATAGTCCCAGTTTAAGTTGTGTAATTTGGGGCCAGGTTCATAACTGTCTCATAAGACATTCAACTTATTTCACACTAAAACAAGGTACCTAGTAAGAACAGTGTTGATTTTAAATAACCTTCAGATAGCTGATTAGAACCGACTGAAAAGACTACTTTCTTCCATCCTCACTTCTACAGAATTGATCTGCTGTGCCTATTAAGGTGTGGGCATGATAGAGGACGAGAAACAAAATAATGAAATTTAAAATTGTTCACTATCCAACAATCCAACAATCAACTTCAAGATGAAACAATCGTTGGCGGGCTCAGGTTTTAGTGTAAACACCCAAGCTCTAATTTCTGTGAAAGTGTGGTAAATATTTCTTTAAGCACAGACTTGCTTGGTATGGAATTTTGATCAGAAATTTTCTTCTTACTTCCACCCAAAGCAGTTCTAGGCGGAGAATGCAGACTGCACTTTCTCTGTACCAAAGAAAGAAAATGTTTCTTTCTCTTCCTGTTTCCGGTTCTCCTTTTCTCTGATGCATGCCCTCTTGCTTTCCATACCCTGCAGGTCGTCCGGCCGTACCAGACCATGTCAAACCCCATGAGCAAGCTCACTGTTCTCAACAGCATGCACTCCCACTTCATCCTGGCCGACAACGGGACCACAGGAAAATACGGAGCAGAGGTGAAACTCCGGAGACAACTGGAAAAGCATATTTCACTCCAGAAGATAAACACGAGTAAGTAGGCCATTGTTCCCACGGTGGTGCCTCAGAGAAAGTGTACTGAGAGCGATTCTCTTGAAGGCTGGTGTGCACCTATATTACAAAAAGTTGAAGTGGTAAACAGGGGCCATCAATTCTCCTGGGCTGGTAGTTTGAATGAGAGGAAGTTTCCGGAGGAGGATGGCTGGAGGTATAAGAAGTGACTACACAATTAGTGGGCTCAGGCTCATTTCTCATGCATGAAAAATCAAAGCCCATAGGGGGCTGGTGAATGTAGATGAGCTTTCTCTCCAAACGTTTCCTACATTCTTTCCACAGTACTCCAAGGAGGAAAGACACCCTAGAGAAATTGTTTCTATTTATTAAGCTATTTTGATGCCAAAAAAGAAAAAAAAATGGGTTTTGATCTTAGCAGAGATCGAGCTGTTCAAAGGCATTTTAAGGGAACTGAACATTCTCTAAGTCTAAGCATTCTGTTTTCACAGGATGAATCTAATTCACCATCTTGGTGAAGCTAATTCTGTCTCTTAACTTCATGCATTCATTCACTGCTATTTCTAGATTTTATATTATCCTCATCAGTAACCTTGGGCTGGGTGCTCCAGTTATTGGGTGAACATGTGAGCCGTGAAAAGGCAGAAAGGACAATGTTCTTCAGATCACTCCATGGCTGGCATTTAAATGTAAGCACAATATGAAAACAGTCTGTTCTCCTTTACAAACTAAAATTGAATCTTTTTCACAAAGTAACACGAAGCTTCAAGACAAGCTCATACTTGGTGGTAATTATATGTCCCATCAAAAAAACTTGGACCTAATTGATTTAAACTCCGAAACCTGCAATTCCAAATAACAAAAGCTTCTCTTTGCCTAGACGAGTTTTCAGAATCCCAGTACAAAGTGGTTCAGCTGGTCTGAGTTACTCTTTACTTCCCTGTTGTACTTTCTGTACATGTTCCAAATGGATCTTCCTTATTATAACCCCTTTTCTCCCAGGCCTGGGATGATAGACCCACCAAACTGCAATTTATCCTTCCTACAGTCTCATCCCTGATTTACTTTTTAAGAACTACTCCTGATTAAGTGGCCAGGTTTGATACTTTCATCTTTGTTCACAAAGATGTCTGGAATAATGAATTTGGCCTGGGTCTAAAGTAAAAATTTTATTAGAAGACCCCCTTCCTGAACTATCTTTGGAAACAAAAACCTGGGAATGGACAAGGTTAAACATTTTCTAGGGAGAAAAAGAGTAGAAAAAACAAGAAAATTGGTCCAGAGACCAGAAGACATCAAATGTAGCACAACACTGTTGTCACTGGGTGATAGGTTTTAACATAAGTACTAAACTGAATTCATTACAATATTTGATACAATGGCCAGATGTTATATAACTGTTGTCACATACATAGGGTTTTGTGGGCTATTACATTCCTTCTTTTTAAACCCTTAGTTAATGGCAACTTAAATACGGGCAAGACACAAGAACATGGAAGCAAGGGACACACTCAGGGCCAAAAGTTTAGGATTCAAAATAAGAAAATCTGTCTAGACAAGTGCTGCTGGCAGCTGAACCAGCCAGTCAGTAGTGTGGGGAGGATAACTGGGTGTGTGGCTCAATAAATTATGCCCTATCAAAAGGGACTTTAACTGGAGTGAAAACCTAACTAGGGCTCTACTAGCCAAGCATGGTACCTTATGGGCTGCCAGAGGAAAGGGTGCCTTCTTTTAATTGGTAATCTCAGAGAAGGCCCCATCAGTAATGTATTTGCTTGGAAGTTTGCTTTTCTAGATGAGCCCAAGGAGCTCCTGGTCTGCAGCCTGGCACCAGTGAGGAGCAGAGCTCACCATTGTGGAGTGTGAAGAACAGGCCCCAGTAGATAGCAAGATCCTGACCCCAAAACATGCTGCAGGACACAGCACCAGATGTAGACTGTGAGCAGATGGATCGTCATAGACGTCAAATTTGGTCACAATACAAAGCACTTGCTAAACCACCAAGGCAGATAGCAGCACATGAGTACATTCATCAGTAGAGAGGCCCTGAGGCATCTAAGGGTATACAGCAAAGGAGAGGCATGAACCCAAGTATCAGGGAATTTCTTTCTTGATTATTCTTGAGCTGTCATAGAAGCCACAGGCTGCCATTCAGTGAATATAATTAAGTGGTCAGGATTTTTACAGAACTCAATAGAAATCCTTAAAAGCATAGAAAATTAAAAAGAGAGGGGTAAAGAATTTGTCCATGAGCTGTAGTTCTAGCCTTAAACTTACAAGGGGGGTTTGACCAGCTTGTCCCAATTTGGGTGGGACTGTTTTGAGTTTTAGCATTAGTCCCTTGTCCCTTAGTCCTCTCAGGATAGAGAAAACAGAGATGATCAGTCACCTATAAAGGAGTGACTTGTAACTTATTCCTTATATTCTGAACTCGACCCCCAAGGCAAGGAGGGAGTGGCAAGCTCCTCTGAAGGAGGTATTTCTGAGGCTCACTGACATAGATCCCCCTATTCCCTAAGCTGCAAAGGGAAGAAGTCACAGAGAATGTAGAAGCCTTCAGGAGTGAGCTGAGGAGATGGGCTAATAGTGGGCACGGTCATAACTCAAGACAGCATGAAAGGCAGAGCAGCAACTCTGATTTCTAACCCGGACACTTTTTCCCTTATACTATGACAGGCAATAATGTCGTCCTTCCCTTCAGACATTACATCTTATAAAAATGCCATTTATATTTTTACTTCCTGCTTTGAAAGTATGAGAAACTTTATGTATAACTGTAGAATTCAATTGCCTGCAAATTAGACACTGTACAGTAACGCCGTCCACCACCCAGCACATATAGGACAGCCCTGTAAGTGGCTGCAAACATGCAGCATCTTCCTAATTCAAGTGCTAGACCTCATCATTCAGGGTAATCTGCGGTCACCTATCTATAGCATATTTTTTACATAGATGACATAATCTTCTGGAGAATATTTCCCTTAATGAGAAAGTAAGTCCTGCTCAGGACACCTGTATGCTGTTTCTCAA
Source organism: Tympanoctomys barrerae (assembly GCA_002564285.1). Lineage (NCBI taxonomy): Eukaryota > Metazoa > Chordata > Mammalia > Rodentia > Octodontidae > Tympanoctomys > Tympanoctomys barrerae. The sequence continues at coordinate 5,822 of NDGN011404681.1, read as the reverse complement.
CATACCCCTTCATGCTCATTATGAATAACATTAGAAGTGCCGAGTGTTCCATATTTCTCACAGCAGTCTAGCATGAGTTATCTCTCTCCTCTCCTCCAGCCATTCCTACTATCAACAGGCACTGTCTTGGATTAAAGAAAATCCTTTTAGATATGGGAAGTTACATGTTCTATAATATGTTTTTAGCTGTGATATTTCAAACATTAATATGCAGAAAACTGTGCCCATTATTCCTTTAGTAAGTTAAGATTCATTGAACTGTCATTACAGCCCTTGAAAAGGAGAACTAAACAATTCACTGTTCTTAAGAAGAAATAGTGTAATAAGTAAAGAAGCAAATAGATGGCAGTGCAAGGTACTATTAAGAAAACCAAAGCAGAAGAGGGTATACGTCTGTGTGTGTGCACAGGGGTGTCATGAGGATCATTGCAATTAGGTGGTCAGAGATGGTGCAGGAGGAGGTGACCTTGAAGCAAAAGCCTGAATGCAAGGAGGGGGGAGCTGTGGAAGGAGCATGCTGAGGAGAACAAAGGTGAGGACAAGCATGTAGGGTGTTCAGTGAAGAGCAAGCAAAGCTTATAAAGAATTGAACTTTATTTTTGTGATTTTGGTTCTGACAATTTATAGGATCTCCTTTAAGCTTTAAAGTATTGTATCACAGCAGTTGTATGATACTGAGGTCAGGATGAAATAAAAAGCAAGAAGATGTCTTTAGGAAACTATTGCAATAATACATGGGAGAGGGCAGTGGCAGGAGAAGTGATAAACTGGTTGGATTCGATATATAGATAAAATCGCTATGGCTGCTGCAGGAAGTAGTATCTTAGTAGCCAATGATCTTTAGAAATCCTAAACATATACTTATTTTATAGACATCTTATTGTTAAAAATATCAAACCTATGGAATAATTAGAGCACATTATAATACCAGGGCAGGACTATCAGTAATACATACTACAGGTTTTAGCTATGTTACAGAGTCATTCATGGTCATCCTGTAGTCATTGTCCAACCTCTACCTTGATCAACAAGTGACCAACCTTGTCCCCTCTATGAAAACATTGAGCTGCTTCCTGGGTCACTGGGAAGGAAATCCAGGCAGTGTATCATTTCATCCATGAGTGTCTCTCTACCTAAGCATTTTTTTGAAATGTCTGTGTGAGTTGGCATAGAACAGATGTTAAAACCTTAGATCTGGACCACTATCAGATTTCCTTCGAATATTTGATCATTTTATCCCCTTCCTCCCCCCAAAAATGAAATGAGACAGAAATCAAGTTCTCTCAGGCTGCATTTGATTAAGGTGTTGGTTGTGTGTACTTGAATGTTATTTTAGTATTGGCCAGATGGAAATTTTATTTGGCTTGCACATCTAATTATATTGCGAACTTCGAGCCTGGATATAGGAAATTCTATTTTTAAGCTAGAATTTTCTATCAAACTAAATCCAGTTTGAGTAATTAATTCTCTGTGGCAGGCCTTGTTAGGAAACACTTATTTGTGATTTAATTGATTGAATATGTAGATAGCTTCAGATTTCCATAATCAACGCTTTTGCTACATTAAAGGTTTTCTTGGAAGATAATTTGATATTTTTCTTTCTTTGTCCCAGAGTAACATCTGACATTTCAGTAAGACCTCATCTTATGAGGCCACCTAGAGTACTTTTTTTTTCTAAAGCAGTAGATTAGAATGGGCTTGGCATTTATTCCTAAGTAAAGAAGGAGAAGAAATGAGTTCAGAAATCATAAAATATAATCAAATTTGGTATTTGAGGATATCGATATTTAGAAATCTCTGAAAAACAACAGAAAATATATTTTATTATGAAGTTCCTAGGCCAGTGATGGTGACCTTTTCAGAGCTTGCAATGATACAAACAACCTGCTGTGGCAGCATGCCATAGGTTGGCTGCCACTGTCCCAAGCTTGCACACCTCATCCATATGAGATTTGGTGCTTGCTCACACTGCTAACAATGATAATAATAACATTGCTCAGTAGGACAAAATGCCATCCCTAATAAACTAGTTTTCCTGTGGGGTGTATTTCCCTTTTCCACTGAGACATAGGATATAGGAATACCATGAACGTGGTGGTGCAGTCAGAGCTAGTAAAGTCCAGAGAGGAAAAATGAATAGTAACATTCTACCACATGCAGGACAATTCTATGTGAAGGATTACATGACTCAAACATCATTAACATCCCTAGGAAGCACGATTTGAAGGATGTCCACATTCAAAGAAAGTGGGAGTGAGATTCAACATTCCTCACAACCTCTAAGACATTGATCGGTATCCTGCACCCAGACACACGCTGAGTTCAGCTTCAGCGCTTCCTTAAAATCCTAACATCACCTGCCATGGGCAGTTCTTTCTAACATCCCCTTCATTTGTGCTGACTCTTGAGGCTGCTTATTCCTGGATGATGGCAAAAGTTATTATCTATATTAGAGCTTCCAACATATTTGAAAACGGTAAATGGACTCGAGTTGACCTTTCTGCCATAGTGACTACAAAGGAGCTGTTTTTCGTCTGAGGAGACACATCGACCAGCTTAATAGGTAGAATGCATGCAGTAAATCAGATCAGATTACCAATTTGGTAGCACCTGATCTTAGTGCTACTGCTTCATATGTTTTGGGCTGTGATTTCAAAAATGTGCTCTGAATCAGGAGTTTCCTGTCAAAGTCTTTCATGCTCACAAACATCATACAATGCAGTTATTAGTTACCTGGGGGAGAGAGACGAGGCACAGAAATGTGGTCACTCTGCTTGGAGATCCTCCTAAATGACATTGCCCTGGGAATAATTTAATAAGACTTTAGTAGAATACAATTCAATATTGAATAATAAGCAAACAGATCTAATTTTTGATCTGTAAATCACTGAGGATCATTTAGAAATAAGGCTCATGCCAGCAATGCATTTATTGAGTGAACTGGTAAGTAGGTTAGGAATACATAAGCTATTCTAAAATCATAAGTTTTAAGAAATATTCCATTCACACAACCCAAGCTTCTATAGAAAATAAAGGTTTATGAATCCACTAGAAAAAATAGTGAATAGATTCACGTGAAAATGGAGAAATAAAAAATTAAAATTAAAAATTTAAAAATGGAGAAATAATATATATTAGTAATTATGATAAAAGAATAATATCTATAATATGTAAACAACCAAAAAATCAGTTAAGTGTGGAAAGCCTCATAGGAAAATGGGCAAAATATGTCAACAGAGAAATTACAGGGAGGAAAATACTGAACCTTGTTCAACGATGACATTTTTCAGCCTGTCAAATTAGCAAAAAACAAACACTAAAAGTATTTATTGTTAATAAATGTCCATGTAAATATGTACTTATACCTTTCAATGGGTGTGTAAATAAGGGCAACTTTATTTGAAAGACAATTTGGTATTTTGGGGTTTTTTTTTCGTATTTTAGGGAAGGGCATACAGGGTGTTCAGGGTCTCACTACTAACTAGATCCGACTCGTAGTGATCCGCCTGTTTACAGCCTCCCAAGAGCTGGGATCATAGGCGCACACCACCACGCCCAGTCTCAAGGGCTCTCATGGTACCCCAGAGGCGGGGCCAGCACGTCAGGCCCAGGGATCGAACCCCCGTCCCTGCACCTACTTGCAGGCGCTTTAACCTGCTGAGCTATTTGGCCAGCCCTGAAAGACAATTTGGCCAGCTCTGATTTTCACTGTGCGCATCACACACCACTGAAAGGCCATCTAAAAGGCCTACTGAAAGCTTATTTCTAGGAATTTATTCTGCATGCATTTACTATAATATTATTTAGAGTAGTAACAAAAATAGAAATAAGCTAATAATTTATCAATGCACAAATAGTGAATATATAATAAAATATTCTGAAATCACTATGATAATATAGTTGTTTTTAGGCTCAGAGGAAAAGATATCTACTGGTATTGTTCTCCTTAAGTTAATAATGTGCTGTATAATAATAAAACTATATAGTATATAGTTGTAATAAATATTTTAATTATAAATATACTTGTACGCCTATAAAATATTTGAAAGGAAACAAGTGAAAATTAGTATAGTGAGATTTAAGATAGGAAAGGGAAGATAATGACACTTTCCAATTTATACCTTTAGAAACTTCTTGTCAATTTTTACAGTGAGGAGGTACATTTTTGTAATAGAAGAAAAGTGGAAGAAATCAGGCTATCCACATAATGTGGAAATTTAGTACCCTTTTCTCTTAAGTTTATATCATTCTTTTAAATTCTTTTAAGTTTTACTATATATGTTTAAGGTACATATTATAAGACATCACTGTAGTGAATCAGCACTAGAGTGGAACAGATTAATGTATCCTGCATCTCCCATAGTTACCCATTACACCCCATGATAAAAGTAGTCATAATCCTCTCATTTAGCAAAAATCCAGAACACAGAATAGCACTTTGAACTCTAGTCCTCGTGTTGTGTGCTGTGTACTAGTGTTTTGCCAACTGTTTGCTCTACTGTTTCATCCCTCTGACCTACATCTCATCTGGGCCCTGGGGAGACCCTAGCTTTCCTCACCTGTCTGGGTTGCAAAGCCTCTGAGCTATACCAGACGAACCTTCCTTTACCTAGTCTTCTGGAAACTCTTCACTCCTAAGACAGAATGCAAGTATCAAACTAGGAGGCCCAAGGACAGAGAGCTAAGCAAGGACACATTAAGAACAACATTTTCAATTTAGCTATAAAGGATATGTATAAAAACCCTGAAGCCAATGTAATAAAAATTTCTGCTTATATTTAATGATGTCTGACATCAGAACCAAGATCATCTTGCTTCTCTGGAGTTGGTGAATGGTAAAGCAGTCTAATCAAACATACAACCTTCTTTATCAAGTGGTTTCCCTTATAGCTAATAGGAAGCTGGAGATATATCTTTTGCAAATGGGGAAGGGACCAAGAAATAAAGGGATGAGAGGAGGGAGGGAGAACAAAGGGCAGTAGAAAGAATTAAGAGGTATTCTGTGCATGTACCAACTCCCTACAGTGAATGTAATCATTATGTACCGCTAATAAAATTTTTTAACTAAAAAGAACAGCCTAAATTTATTCCCAATCCCTAATTATAATCAAATAGCCTATTATTACTACAGTGGGGAGATCAAAAAGGCCCTATATTTCTGCCCCTGTCATGAGGACAATCTCAACGTGTTTCCTTCCCCTTCATCACATTCCTAGGTACCTCATACTGTGGCCCTTCCTCCATTGCAATGCAGTCCAGTGAATGGGTGTTTCGACAGCAGTTGACTATTGTCCACTTGCTTACTATAGAAAAGGAGTTTCCCGACACTGCAGCCACCATACTTCTTCCTGTCAAGGCAAAATACATGTGGAATTTCTTCACCCTTTCCAAATGTGACAATCATGAGAACTCAAAATAGCTGTCATCTAAAATAGCGATTACTTGTTTTCTTTATTTCCCTTGACAATATTTCGTGTTGTTTGTTTGTTTGTTTGTTT
>NDGN011404679.1:0-10441 GCA_002564285.1 Tympanoctomys barrerae | reverse complement strand
AGAGACAGAGACAGAGACAGAGACAGAGAGACAGAGAGAGACAGAGAGACAGAGAGACAGAGATAGAAATAGAGAGTGCTTTCAAGATACTGGAGAGTGACTTCAAACAGAAAGAAACTGATAAAAATTGGTTATCAAAACAATCCAAACCTATTTGTTAAGTTTCACTAGCTGTCACCTCCTGCTCATGGTGGCTAATATTTGAGCAAAAGTCTCTGATATTTATCAGCTCACAGTGTCAGTTTGAGGATACTAGTTTAGATCTACTAGAAGAGCAGAAAATTCTAACATGGGAAATATCAGAAAGACTCAGATTCCAAAGCTGCTTAGAGCAACTTATTCAAAATTTGAGGACAGAACTATACGCACGTTTGGGGGATGCCCAAGGAGTCAAGTCAAAATGAGCAGAAGGACCACTAAAAATTTTTGAACAGACATTTCATCAGCTGCCCAGCTCATGGAAAATCTAATTCTGAATTCTAGTCCTACTACGGAAGGGAAGTTTGAAAATGCCCACGCTCTTCATCAGGATCCACAAGAGCTTTCCATTTTCATGGTGAGAGAGGACACACTGCTCTAAGCACTCACTCAAGGGATGAGGAAAATCTGAAACAAGATCCTTTAAATAAACCATAAATGTAAGCTCCTGTTTGTGCAAGTCAATAGCCCAGTTAATTTGATTGAGGGCTAAATGAAAATTAACATTCCTCAAAGGACTAAAACAGTGTGGCAGAGTCTCTGTGATGGATTACCCTTAGTGACAATCTATCCTTGTATACATAAAGAGACAACATCTCTAGCACATAATCCTGGAATTGTCAAAAATGGAACTTAATGCTACCAAAGAATTGGAAGTGCGGTTTTCAACTGAGAGTGATTCCTGGCTCCCAAGCTGGATGTTTTGGTGATGTGGGGCATACTTTCATTATTACAACTGATGAGAGTACTGCTGCTGTCCAATGAGCCCAGGCCCAAGGTGCGTTAAATCTTCTGCAGTACACTGGACAGCCTCACCAAACAATAATCACTTAGTTCAGTGAGGCAGTTCTACAGTAGTTGAAATTTCCAAGTTAAAGAAATGTCATACTAAATGAACATCTGAAGATTCTCAGCAGAAAAATAGAAACTATACAAAAGAAAAATGTATATCTATTGTGCGAATTTTGTTATATCATAAAACCAAGAAAAAATAATAGAAAATGTATCATATTCCTAAACATTAAAGCTATATAAGAGAAACCTAAGGCGGAAATAACTGAAAGAGCCAAATAAAATGTAGATGACATGGAGCCTCAAGGAAGACAGAGAGGATGTGAGCGCTGAGGGAAATAAAAAGGATCAAGATGCCATTTATGTGTGTGTGCAAATTTGCCACAATGGATATATTTATTATGTATTACAAACATATAAACAGGGAAAAAAGAAATAACATAGAGCAGAAAATCACTCAAGTTAAAAATCCCAAAACATTTAAATAAATAAAAATTCTCACTGGATACGTGCATCTTTCCCTCACTATTTCAGAATCAGAAGTATGATTTCATTCACATAGCCCAAGTAGTTTAGTTCCTTAAAAATGTCTAAAATAATAACATGTTCAAAAAATTTAGCTGTAAACTAGAAACAAAATATTGATTTGCAACGAGTCTTACTGCAGTGTTCATGTGGCTGACCAGAGCACCTCTTCTCTGCAGGAAAGTCTTGCTTTATAGCCAAATTACACCTAGACGTTACGTGGTCAGTAGGAAACCAGTTCGAGGATAGTTTGATGCTTGATATCATCAAACTGGGATAACCTGCTATGGCCATTCAAGTAGGCAAATGGATGTTTGCCAGGGTTCTCAGGAACAGTACTAGGGAACCACACTCCAGCTTTTAGAAGGCACTTTCTCTGGCTCTTTGGAAATGAGTTTCTGTCCATGTGGACTTCCTCTGAAAAAACATCAGCTACACTTAAGATTTTTATTCAAAATTGCCTTCTTGTTTTGTTCTACTGAGACAACTTCAAGCCATTTAGCTTAAATATTGCTATTTCTCTATGTATTTAGGTACTGTACAGATACTTGACCTTTTTTGTGTATCTAACAAATATTTTAATCCTTAGAGGATAAAATATTGGGTCTTTTTTCATTATAAGTCCATCTGCATTTGTGATGAAGCAGGGATATAATACGGTTGAGGCTATACAAAATATTTAATGCAATGGTTTCAATTGCATCATATCAAAATGTATATTTAAAATCTTTCCAATGGACAACCCACTTGGGCCTTCCTTCCTATCCCTGTCTCTGACAGGAGCTTTCTTTCCCTCAATAAATATATTCTGCTGATAAAAAAATAAAAGAAAATCTTTCCTTAATTTCCGTTCTTTCTTTTTTCTTTTATATATTTTTTCTTTCTTTTTTTTTTCTTGAAACAAGGTCTTGCTATGCAGTTCAGGCTGGCTTTGAACTCTCTGTGTAGCCTGGAGTGGCATCTGGGTGATCCTCCTGACTTAGCCTACTGAGTGGTGCAAGTACAGGTCTGTGCCACCCCCACCCTTGTTGATTTCAAGGCTATTTTAAGTATCCATAATATTCACCACTTGATCTCTGAACTTAACTACAATTGTCATATTTTTATCTTCACATTATCAATGAGCTCCTCCATAAACTTCTGTCCTCCTTAACCTCATATATGGTTCTTTACTCTCACATTCTATTTGACTAATTCTCAAGTTTTAGTTTATTCCAAATATATCTGTAATTATGCTAGGGATTAGATCAGAAACTCAATTTCAGTGTGAGAATATATAGTTTTCTTATCAGTTCAAAATATAAATGGCTCAGCCTTAGCTTTCTTAGTTTGACTTATCTCATTTTTTTCCTACCCATACAGGATACATAAAATAGGCACTGTGAATTCTGGCATTAAAATGTCTGGCGAAAATTTAAAAAAAAAAATCTTTTTCTAAGTTGTACACATCCACGTATCCTAGATTAGAGTTTTGAAGGAAACGTGCATTGGAGGACTGGCTAGCGAGAGACTTGATTAAGTATCATGCTTTTTGAGTGTAAATAACTGTGCAAATAATTGTGCTAAGAAGATCTTTCTGGGCCCCGATACTCCATGCAGACTCATCAGTGTGTAGAATCTTTCCCTCATTTTCCACTGATAGTGACTGACACTATAATTTGAGTCTCATAGAAAACTATTGTCTAAAGTCAGGTACTTTCACATGGGGCTCAAACTACAGACCTAATTTTGGTAATTGTTGATAATTTAATTTCTTTTAGTGTTAAGAAATTAAATTCATGAATATGCCAGGGTCTTGTTGCTAGGGTATAACATGTCCTCATTAAGCATTTGCTGAAAGTATATATATATATATATATATATATATATATATATATATATTCAATATATATATATTTTCTCCCTCCTTTCAATTTTCTTTCTTTCTTTTTTTTAGTTGACATTTTAATTCATTTTAAAATCCCCTTTTAATTTTCTTTGTATTTTGGATTTATTTTTTTTTTAATTATATGTGTTTGGTACAGAGTCTCACAACGTACCAGAGACTCATAGTGATCCTCCTGTTTTCAGCCTCCTCAGCACTGGGATTATAGGCATATGTGTGTCACCAGTCCTGGTCTTGGTGGCCTGCTCAACACATCCAGGATGGGGCTGGCACTGCATGTGGTGCCTGGTATCAAACCTGGATCCTTGCAATTGCTTGCCAAGCAGGTGCTTAGTCCACTGAGCTATCTCTCTGGCCCCTGTATTATAGATATTAAAGAATATGTTCGGTTATCTTTAAGATTGATAAAAATAGTTGTGTTTTAAAATGTTGAGTTTGTTTCTACAGTGATCTTTTACCCTTAGTAAAGGAGAGAAAGATATGTCATTTCCTTGACTTACATAAGAAAAACTGAGTCTCTCAGCTTCTAAGTGGTAGTTAATTTATAGCAAGTTCCAGCAGAGTGAGAAGAAGGCTGAGGCCAACATGGTCAGGCAGTGAGGTCCCATGCCATGGTTACTGCAGCTGAAGAGATTGCTATGTATTTCAGGCTAGCTTTGAACTCTATGCAGCTGAAGACATTCTGACATGTATGCTGAAGACATTCCAACACAACATTGGCAACTGCTGATCACAAGGCAAAAGAAAAAAGAATAATAAAGAGCAAGAAAATGCAGCAGTAATTTGTCCCTTTTCATAGGCAGAGAATTGTCCTCATTCGCCAGGAGGCTGACACCTGGAAACTGACCTGGAAATCTGTGTGACTATGGGAAGGAGTCATAGCAAGGAATTTGTCTGTGGAGCCAGAGAAGGGGGCAGCCCCAGAGCCCCCGGCAGGTCCAGAAGGGGCCAGGATTTCTCAATACCTGAAGATGAAGAAACGGGCAAGGTGCTGGCAGATGAACAGGACTGCTGAGTGGACGAGAGCACCCGAGGTAGATGAGAGGGCTGTTCTCACACCCCTCGGGATATGCTGGTGAACACAGGATGAGTGCCAGAGGCTTTGAGGAGAGGCAGGCGGAGCCAGTTCCTGAGCTTCACAAGAGCAGCACACTTCTAGAAGTCCCTGTCAGCGGCAAGCCTTCTAGCCACCAGTGGGCACAGGAAGTGTCAAGGAGACCAAGCTCACCAAAGTATTTGTTTCATTTGTGTAACATACTATATTTTCTTTTATTCAATATTAAATTAAATTAATCTAGTATTTCAAGATATTCCATCTCATTAATGTAAGTAGAAAACTAGAAGGAAGGAATTAGGTTGAGCACATGTCAATATACACCATACATTTATGTGGATTTTTTAATTTCACGTTTATTTGAAAGATTTTCTGACAAATTATTTTTTCATATATTTATCAAAATAATTCTTTGTTCTCAAATCATAAAGAAAAATTCGGTCTCTAGATTCTGAGTCAGTATGAAAATTTTAAGAATTGATGTTTGCAAAATGAAGAGACTTAGTAAGATTAAGATGTTGAAAGTATTAGTCTGGGAGAGTCACTCTATCTAGCATGTGTAAGGCCCTGAAGATTATAAGTCTATTCTCTTACATTGCAAAAATTAATATATATAGCATATTATGCATTATATATATCCACAAATATATATATATATATATATATATATATATATATATAACTCTCAAAACCATCGCTTTACTAATTATTTCTTTTTAAATTTCTCTGTGTGTGTGTTACTGGTGAGTGCATCTAAAGCCTTCACATTAAGCTACATCTCCAGATCTTTTCTATTTTTTGTCTTGAGAATGAGTATCACCAAGTCAATCAATGGATTCTAACTTGTAAGTTTTCAGCCAGGGCATCTCAGAATGTTGTGATTACTAACTTTATAGAACTAGTATTAAAAAAGCCAAAGGAAAGCCACATTATTTCATCATATAACTTAACAAATTTAGCTTTTACTAAAAGAAAAAAATATATACATATATTTTTCTTTTAAAAAAGATTTCAGTACTGGGATTGAACTTGTGACCTTGAGCTCGCCAGGCAAGTGCTTATGCCACTGAACTATCTCCCCAGCCCCAAAAGAGAGCAAAAAGTATATTTATGAACAAAGGATTTGAAACTGTAGAGAATATTTGCTTATTTTTAGGTGAAAAGAGTTTCACATGGTACTATGACATGAAATGTTACTTAACTTTTTATTTATATTCAGAGTACAGTCTCAAATAATTCCATAGAATTCACTTAATTAAAAATTCAAGAATAAAACTCACACATAATATTAAGGTTATAAAGAGGTCTATACATGTGCATCTTAAATTCGTGTTGTTAGTTTCAGATCTTATATTTAAAATCTTTCACAGAATAGATAAAAGACAATTTTGTAACTTAAACTAAAAGTTCTGTCTCGTAACAGCCACAACAGCGCTCTTCTTGCTGAATAATACATGTGTGAAGGTACCATGGCACATGTGACAAATAGCTATGATGGATTTCTGCCACTAATTATTCCTGATCAGGCTGTAACAGATCAACTCTACACTGAGAAAGTACAAAAATATAAATAAAATATTTTTAACAATTGATTTTAAAAGATCAAAAAAATCATAACCAAATTTGAAAGTTCACTATTTTGGAGAGATAAAAAAGCAAAAAGAAGTTTACACATTATTAGATGTTGCTCCTACCCTGGAATTACTTACCCTTTCTTTGCTTATTTATGAGAAGCAGCCACGTCTTTGTGCCACAACCAAGCTGTCCTTAGTTAGGGGAAATTGGTGTACTCCTCCCCAGGTGAGGGAGGCTGAGAAGCTAAGAAATGTGTTGTGTTCCTCAGCCTCCTACAGAGAAACAGAATGGGTCTCTGGGAGGTACTGAGAGGGGACATATCTGGCATTTCACTTGGGCTCTGTGAGGACTCTGCCCAAAGGAAATAGAATTGCTGTCCTGAAGATGGAAACAAAGCTCAGTCCTTAGCAGAAGTTAAGAAATCTGTCCTTAAACTGAAGGGAAAGAAAATGATTTCTAGATCCAGAAAAAAACTGTATTAGTTTACACACACACACACACACACACACACACACACACACACACATACATAATATGGTAGTAATAAATTTTAAAAAGATATTTAAAATATTTATTTTAAAGTGCTGGGGAGATAGCTCAGGGGTCTAAGCTCTGCCTGGTAAGTGGAAGGACCCAGGTTCAATCCCTGTTACCTAATGCTGTGTCAGCTTCACCCCAGACCAGCCTCGATGACCTCCAAAACCAGCTGTGTTGGCTCATGCCTGTAATCCCAGCCCTGGGGAGGCTAAAACAGGACGTTCACTACAAGCCTGAGCTTTGTAGTGAAACCCTGTACCAAATACATAATTTTTTTAAAAAGAAAATATATGGAAAATGGAAATTTTCACTAGTTAATTGGAGTTTCTAAAAGAGGGCTAAATACAATTCTAATGCCAGAAAAAAACATGTCTAGAATAAAAATAAAATGTTAATACCCTAGACACAGCTCAAATCAGGGTTTCCATCTAAAAGGTAGACCAATACACATGACTAATCTAAGTAGAGAGATATTGAAAAGTTTATGAAACACACAGAAAGAAATGGTATGTGAGAAGGAGTCTGAAGTGTGACTCATTAAAGAGGCAGAGAGAAAAGAGAAGGGACAGATGGAATATCTGAGGAGCAATCCTGAAGAAATATTAAAAAAAAATTTACAAGATTTAAAGCAATGTATTTAAGATAACACAAAAAACTGCAAACTGGTATACAAGTAAGCTTTTAACTTATTCGAGTCTATTGAATATGTTCATTCACATGGAAATGTGCCATATTATATAATTTTACTTTTAAAAAAGGGAAATATATACCAGAAGACATGTCCAAACTATTATTTGACATAATGTCAAACTGGAAACAACAAAATTGTTCACAGATTATTCACAGATTATTGCAAAAAATTACTTAATGATAACCAAATTTAAAATTCCTTTAACTGCACTTTTAATATATAAAAAATTGAAATATATACATTTTCCTTCAATTGTTTTGTAGAAGTCTGATCATAGACTGAACAAACAAAAATGTCTTCTCTATTCTAATTTCATCAAACAAACGATCTATGTGGTAAAATTCTCATCATATTTTTCAGGCTTGGGTGATTTGCCTTTCTTCCTCTTTCTACCATTTGACTATGTACACTTCTCCTCTATTCTATGTAAAAGGAACCCTTTGGAGGCTAGGAAGAGTGGAGGTGTTAAATCAAGATTATTCATATAACTCTATAGCATTGCATTTTGCCACATGAAAAGCAGCCCTGCAAGGTATTACTTAACACCATCCGCAAATCCTCCAACAGTGACATCTAGTCATCAGTGTGAATGAGTTGCTTCATTTTTGTTAGTGTGAACACCGTTTGCATACACCAAAGATATAGTCCTTAAAGAAAAAATGACCTCAAACTTTCTCTCAGTTATTTGCTGGGAAATTGATGTATAATATATAGAGAGGATTCTTGACCACAAAAGGTCATTTAAAATAGAGATGCAACAAAAAACAGTGCTTACATTTCAGGAAAAAAAATAATAAAACTATTTTTTCAACAGTATAATGTTGCCTTTGTATGGGGGCCCTAGAGGATGTCCTCTATAACAGAAAACCTACTTTACCACCGGTGCTTAGAGAAGAAAGTAGAAGCACATGTGCAGCAATCTCAGTGACCAAGGTTGCCCAAGCAGCAGTTCACTGTACTAATACATGTCTAAAACTAATCACCACTCTGAGCACTTTTTGTAATTTTAGAAGCCAAAGGTAACTTGTATTAATCTCATGATATCTCAATAAATTTAATATTAAAACATTTGCACAAGTTTTTCTATTTAACATAGATGTTAACTATATATATATGCTTTATATGTTTCTCTCACTTGTTACAGCATCAACACAAAACACAAGGGTCAGCTCCTGAATTTATGTTTCAAACATGTCCTTGAACCTAGAAGGGAGAGGATTTACCTTCCTCAAATTACGAGCATGTAGTTGATATAATTGTTCATGACACGATTATCTTGTTTGGCCAACTCTAGAATAAACTGCAAATAATTATGCATGATAGTTAATGATTATTCAGAGCCATACCATGTTAGACTGGCCAGCTAACTTGAATAATGTCTTTAGCCACAGATTCCCCATCATTACCATCTGGACTTGTGTCCTTCATGAGGCTTGCTCGAGGAGCACGTGGAAGCTTGTTCCCACCTGTGACACCAATGGAAGGCAGAGAGAACCTTGTGGTACCAGACCATGAGGAGGACTCTTTCAGCAGAGTCCTTCTATCCATCCTTGAAGGGGTGTGGGGACTCTGACCCCTCTTCCTTCCCGTTTTGTTTCAGGAAATAAGGCAACATGTTGACCTCCACCACAGTGTGCTGCCTCATAACAGCCCCACACAGCAAGGTGAACTCTCCATGTACTGGACCATCCAAATCTGTGAGCTCAAATACAGCTTTCATTATATTCAGGTGATTATCTCAGGCATTTTGTTATAATAATGAAAAATGGAGTGACACATGTTCTTTCAATACTAGCTCCCTTTGCTATTTTGGGTCAATAGAGAGGACGTGGTTGTGAGTGTTTGATTTGAGCACTTCTGTTTTCAGAACACTGTGAGCTCTTTTTCTATTGTGTCTAGTTTTGCCACGGACCACTGACCATTATACAACTGGCATGCTGTTCCCTAAAGTGAACTTTCCTGAGAGTCTATAAAACAAAAATCTAAGGAATTAGAGCCCTTCATCAAAAAGGTTTCCACATGAGCACACATTCAATTTCCCCACTGTTCTGATAAGGTACAGCCTTTCTTCTCTCAAGTCCAATCTGCATAATGCTCTTGTCATAATTGCCACCAATTGACAGAAATGCAAATATTATTCTATTCATTTAGCAGTACATTGGCTCAAATTTGAGACATTTGGGATTAAGCTAAACCCTGGGGCTTTCAGAAGATGACCAACGGTACCCTCCATTCCTATGTTTTGTATCTGGGGAAAGGGCAGTACACTAATAGTGCTGTACATCTCTTGGCCCATACTGAACATCTCAGGCAAATTCTGATTGATATTTCACAATCAGCATTTGCAATTTAGAAGCCAGTGTAGGTAATGACTATTTACAAGCTCTAGTCTTCACTTTATTCATTTGTTGTGCTTTTCCCCACAATGTAAAATTAAAAGGCTCAAAGTAAAAAAAGTGCTATGCAAAAATGAGACCTGAATGAAATTTATAATTCAAAAAATTAATTATAAAATCAGGATAATAATGAAAGTGTAACAAAGTACCCTATTTAGTTCAGCATATCCATACAAGGAAATAGAAAAATAAACTATTCTGACCAACAACGTTACTTCCTAAGTATGTGTCACTTGCGAATTGAAAAATCAAAATGTTCACATTCCTCATTTATCTACATTTCATAAACACTTCGAAAGACATATTTAGCCACAAATTTGTCCTAATGTTCTTTTTCTCTTTAACTCACTAAACATACAAGTTCAAACTCCTAAAAAAAGAAGAGGGCTCAGTCGTGAGCATTCTCCAAATGAGATTTGTTCATAAAATGCAGTAGAGAGCATTCTATGGTCTCTTCAGTCACTCAGAAGAGAAAATGGAAAACTTTTAGCTCATCTAAGATGTTAATGTACATCACTATTTTATAAAAAAGCATTAGTATGAGAATTAGCATGAAGTTTAACATAGTTCATTTTAGGGGCTGAGGAGATAGCTCAGTAGAATAAGCCCTTCCCTGGCAAGTGCAAGGGCCTGAGTTCAACCCTGATTTTGTAAAAATAAATAAGTAAATAAAATAGTTTATTTTGGATAAAATTAATTGAAACAAAGAAACCATAATAAACATTATATCTGCTGTTTAAAAGTTTTTCTGAATTTACTCTAGAAGATAAAGTTATCTAAATGTCATA
>NDGN011404658.1:0-13571 GCA_002564285.1 Tympanoctomys barrerae | reverse complement strand
AACCAGGGATTGAACTCAGGCCTTGAGCCCTTGCAGGGAAGCGCTTACTCCACTGAGCCATCTCCCCAGCCCAGCACATGTGTTTTGTAGCTCCTCTCTCCTCCTGATGTGCAGGGCATGGAGACAGTGGCTTCACACGTGCTAGGTAAGTTCACCACCAATGACCTACCTTTCCTGTAGTTCAAACAAAACTTCAAAGGAAGCACAGAAGGTTAAACTTAAGTACCTTGGTTAAACTTGTTTACCTTGGCTTATTTAGTGAAAAGTTCTGTTTTAGGTGAAGACAGAAACCAGGGTTTTAGATTATTTTAGACTTATCTTTTTTACGTTGAAAACTTGCATTTTAAGAAATATTTAAACATTAAAGCCATTTATGTATATAGGTGAATAGTTACTAATAGTCACCAAAATTAGAAAATACACAATATTTCTTAAAATTCTATCAACCAAAACTTAATTGATTACGACAAAAAGTTTAAAATATAACAGCAGTCTGCTAGTGACTATAACCTTGCACATTTAAATCTGTTGACTTAATGAAAAATTAAGGCAATAAGGGGCTGGAGAGATGGGTCAGTGGAATAAGCATTTCCCGGGCAAGCTCGAGGGCGTAAGTTCAATTCCCGGTTTCACAAAAAAAAAAAAAAGAAAAGAAAAAGAAAGACAAAAAAACTTACTTGAGGAAAAAAAAACCCTCTTTTTCAGGGTATTGTAATCAACCCTCCTTTGATTGCTCGTTTTCACTTAGGTCAACTACGTATTCTAACATTTAACATTGGGTGAAGTACTAGAATGATAAGCTATATTCTTAACTTCTCCTTGATAGGTACTGCACAGTTCTAAAGGGAATCACTGAATCCCATTTATTTTAAATATAAATTCAGGGATTTTTGAAACCGTAAGTTTATTGTTTGCATAGTTTTGAATATGTTTACATTCATAGTCCTAACATATTGATTTTTTGTTAAGCAAGAAAATAGTAATATGAGCTATAAGATGCCCTTTCTAATTTTTCATTGATAACAAGGACTATGGAAAAATAATTAGATCACTGGCCTATTACTCTTTCTATTTAGGTAGAATAGTGAGGTTAGAAAAGGACACTGGTAATCTCCAAGTTGCCTGTATTTCCTAAGGCAGCCATGTTAGGTTTATATATGTTATCTTTCCAAATTACCAGAGATGCAAGATTTTTATGCACTTTTCACATAATACAAGGACAGAGTAAAGTGACTGAGTACACAACCCTACACAGATTTTATTTATTCACTTAAATATTTCTTGCATCTAATATATTGTTTCTTTAAAATGAAAACTTGAAATTTATTCATAGGTAGGAAGTCTTGACTTACCAGATATGGCTTAGGCATGCTCCCAGTAACAGGACAGCATTTCCAGTTTGTTTGATACAAACTTAAATATCCATCAGCATCAACTATCCCAAACTTAGAAAAAAAAAATAGAAATGTTCAATATAAGTGCAAATGCATATTTATTCTTCCCCTTACTATGACACCCACATTTTTACTCTTAGATATTTAACTGATATACTGACTTTACATTTCACAAATGCATGGGTTTAAATAAAAAATTTAGCTATGCATTATAAAATTCCAGGATAGACAAAGGATTCCAGATACCCATTTAATTACAAAAAGCTATAGCATCATCTGAATAATCTCTCTGAATAATACGTGAATCCACATTAAGACAAAACTTAATCATAGGATTAAGAGGTCTGTTCATCTTGAAAAAGACAAAACTTTCCTGCAAGAAATATGAACAACATGTAAAAGTAGAAAGCAAAATAACAATTATCATAGTAAAAGAATTCCACTATGGGAACCAAGGGCAATTTTGATTGGAAAGACATTAAAATAATCAAGTAAGACAGTATGTTATATATACAGTAATTATAAACATAGTGCATGGTTATGTAAAGTATGAAATGTCTATTTTGGGTACTTGCTCTCATCTTCAGATCATACACCTATTATAACAAATGGATGTTGTCTCCTGTAAGATTTCTTTCTATACATATTCAAACAGACACATATACAGCTTTTTAGATAAGTATAACCGAAAGATACAGTTCCACAATTACTGTATTTACTAGAAATATCTTTTCATATCAGGACATAATTCTAGCTTATTCTTGTGCTATTCATTATACTATATACTTGTAATTGTCATTTAAAAGTTTATTATAGACAGTTTTCAATTTAGCGTATTATAAAATGTGCAGTTTTAAACATTTTTTTTTTGAGATAAGGTCTTGCTGCGCAGTTTAGGGTGGCCTTGAACTCACTATGTAGACCAGGTTGTCCTCAAACTTGCAGTATTCTCTTGTCTCAGCCTCCCAAGTAATGGGATTACAGACATATGCTACCACACCTGGCCTAAACATTCCTATACATATACCATGTGGAAAAGTTTTTCCAAAGAGCATTATTTAAAACTGACAGATGAAGGCATAACTAAATCTGAAGTGATATGAATTTACATTTGCATTATTTTCTTAAATATTAGGTAATACTGCATATTAAAATGTATCAATTCTATGCTGAAAATGTTTTAATTTGCACTTCTGTAACTGTGAGGGTTATTGACAAAAATAATTTTTGGTAAGCTGTTTATATATTGTCTTATGGTATCTTTTTAAAAATGATATGGTTAACAACTACTAATGTAAGAATGTTAACCTACTGTCTGTATACATTATTACAGATATTTTTTCAGGGTCTATTTTTCTAGTTTATCTTATCTCTAAAGTAGATATAAGTATGTTCCTCAGAGAGGGGACACATAAAATCTCTATCTAAAATATTATTTATTATCAAATGTGAATGAACATCAATTCAGTTCTAATTCTTTGTACACTGGAATCCTGAGGATATTGCTCCATCTAGTTGTAATGAGATGTCATTCATTTGAAAGGGGGAAGTTGTTTAAGTAGACATATGTACCACTACTTCTTCCTAGAAGCTTACAGGATTTTCTTTCTTTTTCTTTCTTCCTTCTTCCCTCTTCTTTTTTCTGGCAGAACTGGCGATTGAACTCAGACCCTTGCATTTGCCAGGCAAGTGCTTATTCTACTGAGCCATCTCCCCCAGCCCCTTTTTGTGTGTGTGTGCACAGGATCTCACTACCCATCTCGAACTCATAATGATCCTTGTTTTCAGCCTCTCCAGCGCTGAGATTATAAGCACGCGCCACCATGCCTGGTCTCCCCCTCTCAGTCTCTGGCTTAGCACGCCTGGGACTTGCCTAAGCAAGTGCTTAGTCTGCTGAGCTATCTCATCGGCCCTTCCTTTTTTATTAAATGAAAAATCTCTCAAGATAACCAGAAGGTCAGTAGGTATACTATTCCTCAGTATTTCTTCTGGCACTTGGGCTGACCTTTCTCCTCTTAAAAAAATTCTGTTGTTTTGAAGAAATATTTATCATTCATTTAACTAGTGCTTATCCACCTTTTTTTCTGATTATTCTTTTTTCTGAAACATTTCCTTAGATATTTTATGGGATAATTTCTTAACTTGTGCTGTCCAAATTTAACTACTTTTGCTCTTCTGTTCAGTGTGTATGATGAGTGGTTCCCTTACAGACTCCACCTTTGCACATCAAGTTTTGAATTTCCAAGAACTCTTTTCTGTTGCCCTAATGTCCTTGCTTCATACCACCTTGGACTTACTTTATTAATGCAGTATTTTCTGAATCTCTCAGAAGAATTGTTCCTCACTGGACATATATGCTTCATAATGCCCCTTGTTACCCTTAGTTTTCCTATAATTTTCACTGACTTTTGATTGCTAATTTATTTTTATAATTCATAAACCATTCAATGTTACTGTGATATAGTATAAGTCATCTCTACAGTTTTCCCACTAAGCTTCCCTACGAAGAGAGATACCATGCTAATTTGAATGTAAGAAAGTTAGCTTCCTGTCAAGATACTTGTGTTTTTAAGTAGCCTCCACAGAAAGTTGTTGTGAGCGTTAAAGGTAAAAATGAAGATGTAGATCTTCAATATCACACTAAAGAATAACATAGGTATCCTGAAGTCTTCTTGAAAAACTTTATCTTACCCATATTGTAGTTATGTGACTATTTTGCTTGTTACAGACTGAGACAGAGACTAATAAGAGACATAATATTGACAACTAAAATAGAAAAGCAAGAACAGATAAGGGACATTAATAGGGAACACAATTGAGAATAAGGTTGAGAATCCCTTATCTAAAATACTTGAGAAGTATTTCACATTTTTGAAGTTTTCTTCTTCTTTCTTTTTTTCCCCCTTCCAAGTCCTAGGAAATAAACTTTAAAGTGCTACTGAGATATGAAGGTACAGAGCGGCAACATAAGGAAAGCAGGAATATGGGAGGTAAAGACAGGGATGTACTAGTGCATGGTCAGTAAACCTTTTCTAAATGGTCATATAATAAATATTTTAGGCTTGCCATATTATAAGGCCTTTGTCCTCCTCAACTCTGCTGTTGCAGTGGGAAAGAGCAAAGAAAACAAATAATCCATGAAATAACAATGACACAATAAAATTTTACTTAAAGACAGATGGCTATGTCATAGTTTGCTGATGCCCTGGCTCTAGAACAATACTTCTGAAAACTTTAGTAGGTGTACAAATCACAAGAGGAACTGGTTAAAATGTAGATGGTGATTCAGTAGCTCTGAAGTAGGGTCAATATATGCACTTTTAACAAACTCCTAAATGCTACTTATTGTTTGGTGCTGGATCACACTTTGAGTAGGTTCCCAGGGATAAAGAAATTGACATTTACTAATCAAAAATGTTTAATGCAATGTAAATTAATAATCACACAGCCCTTATGCAACATTTAATTTTAATGAAAATATATTCTATATCTATTAAACATTGCTTAGGAAGAACCAAATGAATTTAAATGTTCTTTGAAAAGAATTTTAAAAAAGAGAGAATTCACATAAATTAATACTTTACTAACAGTCCACCAAGCTATTCTTTTCAGGAACTGAAATTAGTGATATTTATAGAACCCCAACACAATCAACTACCTTTACCATTTACTTTTTATAATACTACCTTATTTCCTTGATAGTTAAATCTCATTCTTGTAACCCTTGAATTACCACCAGATCGAAAACAGGCTATTTGTTGAGAATGGCCCCATTCAAACATTCTGACACTCCCATCTTGAGCTCCAGTCAGATCTGCAACAAAAGACAACAAAAACTGTGAAGTTATTTTAACAATCTTTAGAAAAATTTATTTCTTAAGGCCAACCTGAACTACACAATGAGTTCCTGTCTCAAGACCAAAACAAAACAAAACAAAACAAAACACCCCCCCAAAATACTAAATAATTGGAATTATTAAAGAGCTAAATTGTATCAGTCATACCACCAGTATTTAAATTTACATATTTTTTCTCTGAAAAAAGCAAGTTACAGAAAGTTTTGAATAACATGCTAAAGACAAAAAAAAAAATCATTTCTGAATGTTATCCTAATTGACCTGTTATGTAAAATATGTTATCTGTTTTACTAAGGAATATAAATGACCAAGCCAACGACTACTAATTCCTTTTTTTTTTTTTTTTTTTTTTTTTTNCTACTAATTCTTTTTTTTACTTTTATTTTTGTATTTTAGGGAAGGGTCTACAGGGGGTTCAGGGTCTCACTACTAATCACACTCATAGTGATCCAACTGTTTACAGCCTCCCAAGAGTTGGGATTACAGCTGTGCACCACCACACCCAGTCTCAATTGCTGTCTCATTTTGCCCTGAGCCAGAGCCAGCACAGCAGTCCTGGGGATCACCTCCTGACCCCTGCGCCTGCTTGCAGGCATTTTAATCTGCTGAAATATTCAGCAGGCCCCGATTACTAACATTTAGCAGTACTAATTCTTTTTTACTATATTGTATTAGCAAACATTCTCTTTTATGGTACCATTTCCTTTCTATAAAAGGAAATAATCTTTAAAACACTGGATAGTAAGAAATAAATGAGATAATTTATATAAAACTCATAATTATACATAATATATGCCATACAATTTACATTCATTATAGTTATTAGTATAATATGTTATGGGGTGGTGAGAATTAGTGTCTAAAGACATCTAACATAACCCAAGTGACATTATTAGTTAAGATTCTCTAATTCCTTGCTGAGTATTTAAAATAAATGAACCTCAACTGACTTATAATGTTTCAGCATTAGGTAGAGGTGGAAGCATGAGGGGAGAACTTTTGAGACTAGGAATGTTAACTCTTCCCTTTTTCCAAATAGTCTTAATTGTTACAATGAAGATAATTGTATTTAAAAAACACTTATTTTATAAATGTAAAAAAACTGCTGAGGAGGTCTGTAAGCTGAGATGGCTCTAGAACTTTAAATTTCTTTATGAACAAGTAGAAACTCAATGTAAACAGTAAACAAAACTTAAGACTAACCTACCAAAATATACTAATTTTGATAGATTAGGCTTAATCTCTAATCTAATCAGAGACTATCAATCAAAAACTTCCAACTAACCTCAAATGTGGGAATTTCCATTTTAACCAGTTAAGTATTTTTATTTGAATTGGTTCTCTACACAGCTTATAAAAACACCACATAAAAAATTTTCCTTTCATGCCACCTTGACGTAGCCCTAAACTACCAGTTGTCTGGTGTTGCTCAGATCATGAATTTGAGCTGAATGTATAAATAAATGTATTAAAATTCTAATGTATCTAAGTTTATCTTTTAACAGTTCTGATGTCCAATGAGAGAAGTGGAGGGGTTATCCCTGATGATAACCCCTTTGGGTAACCAGGCAATACCCACCCTGCTGAGCTGTTTGTATTGTTTCTCGCTGCCTATACAGTCTGGTAGGACATCTTATATAGATCTCCCTCTGATCTGGCTCTGCAACTTGTAACTTGAGTTCTCCAACTTTCAGCATTTGTTGTTCTAGTCTACATCTGTAAGATGGATTGAGTCTAATATAAACTAGATGTGGTGCTGCTGAGACCTTCCAGTAGATTAAAGGTGGAATTATGGGTTTATCTGAGTTACTGAGGCTACAACTTTTCCATCTCATACTCCAGTTAATTTACATATATACACTATAAACTCAAGAGCCTATGCTGTTACAGAGAAATGGATAACAATTAGAATTATGGTGACCATAATTTGGCCAAACAATTTGGAATTATGGGATCCACAATGGGAAGTTTAACTTAGATAAAATTATCCATATATGGGAAAAATTGGGGAAAAAAGAATCTTAATGCTTTACAAATAAATGGGTTACACTTTTTTGATTTGTACACAGAAACTACTAAAAGTTTATGTCTCTTTAAAAGATTCCTTATGAAAGGCAAATAAGATTTTTTTTTGGGGGGGGGGTACAGGAATTAAATTCAGGGTTGCAGGGTCCAGGGAGATAGCTCAGTAGAATAAGCATTTTCCTGGCAAGTGCAGGGTCCTGAGTTCAATCCCTGGTACCGAAAAAAAAAAATCAGGGCTGCATATATGTTAAGTATGTACTCTACCAATAAGCTACACTCTCAGTCCCTGGATCTATAAAAATAGTTTTAAAATAAACTTTTAGTGACTTTGTACTAGGAACATGGCTAAAATTTTAGAATGAAAGCAAGGTAATCTGCTTCTGTCTATATGTTTTTTTTTTTTTTGTGTGTGTGTGTCTATATGTTTATGTATGTCAGATATGTTAAAAGGGCTGATCAAAATGTTTCAGTAACAGATAAGAGATTTTACTAATAAAATATTTGATGAGCTTAAAGTAGATACAAACAACTAGCTAACCCAGTTAAACAAGACAATAAAAGATATGAATGATTAGTTTGGTAAGGAAATAGAAATAATGAAAAGCAAGCAGGCATAATAAACACATGTTAAAAAAACTCAAAAGAATGTATGACTAGCAGATTTGGCCCCTGTGAGAATAGTGTGTCAAAAATTAAAAGACAAGACAGAGATAGTAAATCATAAATTCAATGATACCCTAAAAATAATACCATGCAAGCTAGCTCCAACAGCCACTAGATCACTAAAGAGAAAAAAAAAATAGAATTTTAATAGAATTAGATGACTTAAAAGATATAAAATTTATTCACTGAAGTCACACCAGAAAACTGTCCAAATCGAGAAAAAGAATTCAATATTCAATTACAAGAGGAATATAGAACTACAAATAGCTATGACCAGTAAAGAATCTCTCCACGGTACACCATAATCAAAATTTCAGAAATTGAGAGGTTGAGGAGTTAGTTCAGTGGTCTAAGTGCCTGCCTGACATACACAAGGACCCAGATTTGATCCCTGGTATCACATGCTATGTGTAAAGCAGCGCCCTGGGTGCACGGTGGTAGCAATGTAACCGAGCTGGCCATGAAACTGCGCGTGGTAGCACATGCCTGTAATTCCGGGGAGGCTGAGACAGGATCACTATGAGTCTGAGTTGTGTAGTGAGACCATGTACCAAATAAATAAATAAAAGATTAAAAAATACCTATAAAAAAGTACAGGGATTCAGAAAAGGAGAGAATCTTAAAAGCTGTCAGAGAAAACTAGTAAGTTATCCACAAAGGCCTATCAGAATTACACCAGATTTCTTAGCAGCAAACCTTAAAGTTCAGGAAAACTTGGAGAAAAGTTTTTTCATACTTTAAAAGTATTGCCAAACCAGATTTCCATATACTGCAAACTTAAGACTTCCATACTGATGAAGACATAACATTTTCCATGAAAAGAAATCCTAAATACATACCTGACTGTTAACTGAGCACCACAGAAAATACTCAAGGGCGGCCTCAATAGAGACAGAGAGGCCATCAGCACCAAAGGAAAACATATATATATATATATAACTGGGTAAATAGGTAAAAGGAAATGGACCCTAAGGAATCAGCACTGGAAAAATAATGCATGACAGGATTCAGTAAACATTTCATAATAACAATTTTCAATGTTACTGTTCATAACTCCCCAATCAAAAGACACAGACTGGCAGACTGAATCATAAATGAAATGCAACCATATATTGTATATAGGAGAAACAGATCATCCAAAAGGAAGTTACCAGACTAAAAGAGAAGGATGGAAAATGATACTCCAAAGAACTGGAGTCCTGAGGCAAGCAGAAGTAGCCATCTTATTTTCAAACACAAAACCTTCAATCAAATCTGATCAAAGGAAACAAAGATGGCCACTACAAATGGATAAAGAGAACAATTCTGCAGGAAGAGCTAACACTTATAAAAGCACCTCATGTTTGCACTCCTAACTTCATAAAAGAAAAACTACTGAACATAACAGCACTAATACAACTATGGCTGGGGACTTCAACACTCTCACAAATAAACAGGTCAACTAGACCAAAACTTAATGAAGATATATTAGAGTTAAACCACAACACTGAACGAATGAACTTAAATGATATCTAGACTTAAAAGATATCTAGAGTGTTTTCATCCAATGAGAACATTTTTTTCAGCAGCTCATGAAACTTCTTCCACAATGGACCACAAGATGGCCATAAAGTTTTCTAGATAAATGCAACAGAATTGAAATATTCCTTATATACCATCAAGTCATAGTGCAATGAAACCAGAAAGCAAAAACAAAAATATACCAACTCAGAGATTAAATAATAATTACTGATAAGCAATGGATCCCAAGATAAATCAAGGAAGAAATAAAAAATTTCCTTGAATCAAATGGGACCCAATGAAGGCAGTTCTAAGAGCAGTTATTACCTATAAATGCAAACATTAAAAGAACTGAGCAATCCCAAATAGAAAATCTAATTATGAATTGTCAAGGGCCTAAACAAACAAGAGCAATCCAAATTTGAAATTAAAAGACAAAACAATTATTAAGACCACAGTGAAAATTAACAAAACTGAGACTAAAAAGTACCAAAGGATCAAAGAATAGGTTGGTTATTTTAAAGGATAAACAGCACTAACAAACTCCTAGCTAACCTCATAAAAAAAAAGATAAAGAAAACAAACACTCTTATCAGTACAGTTAAAAATGAGAAAGGTGAAAACGCAATTCTGAGAAACCACTTGGAGAACTTACATTTTAATAAATGAGAGAATCTAGAAAAATATGCTCTTAATCACATATGAATTACCAAAACTGAACTAAGAAAATACAAAAACTCTGAGTAGACTAATAATTGGTGCTTAATTTCAGGCAGTAATAACTCTATCAACAAAGAAAAACCCAGATTCAAAGGATTCATCGAAGAATTCTATCAGAACTTGGGGGAAAAATCTAATGTCATTATTTGGAAAACTCTTCAATGAAATTGAAAGGGAAACAGTGCTACCAAAATCATTCCTGACAGTATTACACTTAGATCAAAACCAGACATAGTCTTAACAACAATACCCTAAAACAAAACAAACAAAAAAACAATAAATATAAAAAACTACAAGTCAATCTTTTTTTTGTTTGTTTGTTTTTGGTACGGAGGACTGAAACCAGGGCTTCCAGCTTGATAGGGAAGCATTCTACCACTGAGCCAAATCCCCAGCCCACAGATCAATCTTTGTAACAAAGATAGAAGCAAATGTCCTCAACCAAGTGTCTTAGTTACTGTTCCTGTTGCTGAGAAAAATATCCAACACCCAAAATTATAGGAGGAAGTGTTAACTTTGGCTCACAGTTTGTAGAGGTTTCAATCTATAATCAGTTGTCTCCAAGGAAGGCTGGCATGGCAGAAGGACATTATAGAGAAACACTTCATGACAGGCAGAAGCCAGTAAAGCAGCAAGCAGCAAGCAGCAAACCTCCTTCTGTCCATTATATTGTATCCCTAAGATGGGAAGTGCTCAGATCCAGGTGGAGCACCCTTAAATCCCGTCTAGAGCTATGCCAAACCAATCAGTGGATTAAAGTAATAATACACGCCTGGATTCCAGCATCATACCCTTCACTGAACCATCACACACTCTAGATCCAACCACCTCTGAAAATCCTTCTCTATGACTGCATGAGGCTTTGAGGGGACATTGAGGCATAAGCCATAACATGGTGCTGGAAAAACAAACAACAACAAACAGTAACATTAAAAAGACTATACTTCCTTCAGCCACAGAAACCACTGATGAACAGTAGCCAGTCCCACACTATCCTATGGCCATGGGCCTCAAGAAGGGCCACAAGGTGACTAAGAATGTGAATAAACGGAGGCACAGCCACCATCCCGGACGCCTCACCAAACACACCAGGTTCGTGCAGGACATGATCCGGGAGGTGGGCGGCTTTGCCCCCTACAAGGGATGCGCCATGGAGCTGCTCAAGGTCCCCAAGGACAAACATGCCCTCAAGTTCATCAAGAAAAGGGTGGGAATGCACATCCACTCCAAGAGGAAGTGTGAGGAGCTGAGCTATGTGCTGACCACCATGAGAAAGACAGCTGCCAAGAAGGACTGAGCTCCTTTGGAATAAAGCTTTGCAAAAAGTTAAAAAATAAATAAATAAATAAATAAATAAATAAAGATACCTGATGATCAAGTTGGCTTTATCCCAGCAATGTAAGGATGATTCAATGTATGTCAATCAATAAATGTAATACATGACATAAACACAAGCAAGGACAAAAACACATGATCATCTCTAAATACAGAAAAAGCCTTTGTCAAAATCCACTATAGATTCCTGATAAAATTCCTAATAAAAACAGGTATAGAAGGACTTGGTCTCCTTGGAGAGATGAAGGAAAGAAAAGGCATTTGTAACTGACCTATTGTCAGTATCATGAAATGGGGGAAAACTGCAGGATTTTCATCTAGAACAAGGAACACGATAAGGGTACACATACACTCATGCCAACACAGTACTAAGAACTTTCACCAGATCAGGTGAAAGAAAGAAAAATGATAAGTATAAGCAAGGAAGAACTCAAAATAATCCTTATTTGCAGGTGATATAATCCTTTACATTGTAAACCAAAAAACTCCCAGTGAAAGACTCCTAAAGAGCTGGGGAGATAACTCAGTGATCTAAGCACCTGTCTGGCAAGGGTTTGATCCCCGGAACTGCCATGCCATGCTGGCACCAGAACTTGGATGCACCATGCAGCCCTGAAACTGGGCGTGGTGGCACATGCCTATAATCCCAGTGCTGGGGAGGCTGTGACAGGAGGATCACTATGAGTCTGAGCTGTGTAGTGAGACCCTGTACCAAATAAATAAATACAAAGATTTTTGATCTGTAGCATAGAAACTAAAGTCGCTTATCGTGACTCAAGATTGTTAAAAAGATGTATTCTAAGGGAAAAACTTATTTTGAGGTATCTGAACTTCAGAATACAATGTTTAAAAAATCCTATCTTGTAACATTTTAATTACATAAAGTATACTTGTTAAACTAAATTACTATCTAAGTGACTCGTGACACGAAAAGATCTATTCAAACAAGAAATCCAAGTGAATAATTAGTATTTAACTTTTCAAATTTCTTATCTGCCAGTTATAGTAGTTCTCTGAATACAGAAAAAAAATACAGTAAGGCGGTGGTAATGTAGTGTTACCTAATATCTCTGAAAATAAGTCCAAAAATAGTAGCCTTTAAAGCTGGTGTTTTCTTTATTTAAATTTATGAGTTTTGGTAGATAATATTCACTGCTAAGGTAGTCTGTCCCTTCAATATTTTGAGAAAATTATACAATCTATTGTTTACAACAGTGTAAAGCAACTGAAAATATTTCTTCCTGTGGAAATATTATTTAAATTTTATAGGTAAAATCCATTTGGAAGCTTTACTGGATAGGCTTTTAAAAAATTCACATTAAACTTGCTCATGAAAATAAATATTTCTAATATTGAATAAATGCAATGTATGAAAAACAGGCTAGTCTTTTATATATGTAGTAAAAGATCACTCTTCATTTAAAATAGTTTCTAGAGCATTTTTGTGTTCAAAGTATACAATTTTGATAAAAGATGCTTATAGCACTTATAGTGATTAAACAGAACATTGATTTTTGTCAATTGTATTTTATCAATTTTTCCAATGAGAAAAGTGACAAAAATTTTTATAGGTTATTAAGTTGATGGAATACAAATATCTCAGAGTGATCTGCATGTTTGTAGCCTCCCAAGAGCTGGGATTAAGGCGCGCATCACCATGCCCAGTTTAAAACTGTAATTTTAAAACCCTGAAATATTCACCTATTAATAAGTGAATATTTTCCAAACCTACCACTTAATGAGTATCTCCTATAAATTTCCTTTTATCTAAGTTCTGAGTAAAGAAGAAAGAATAACTGAAAAAATTATCCTGTAGGTAATATAAAAATTTACTGAACACCATTTTGTCCTTTTTATTAACATATCTGATAGGAAGACAAACTTACAAAAATTAATTAAACATATAAAATGATTATAATTAAACAGTAAATGACTGAGTCAGCGCTCTGGTCTATGTAATAAAAGATGCCAATGATCCTACTTTTTTCCCATAATTTTATTGATAAACAAATAGAATGAGACAGTTGCAAATCAAATCGGTAGGACAGTTTCAATAATTAACACACTGCATACATTC
>NDGN011404624.1:0-11975 GCA_002564285.1 Tympanoctomys barrerae | reverse complement strand
ACAGCCGATCCTTTAAGTCTTACCTTAAATATCACTTCCCCTGGTCGGCTTTTATAATCTCCTTTGTAAACCACCCTTCCCGCAACCCCGTGGCCTCTCTCTCTGCTCTTTGTGTGCCCTGTGGTGTCCCCCTTAGCTGAGGAAGAGGGATCTGTTGCAAGGTCCTAGTGGATGCCTGAAACCAGAGGAGTAACAAGTGCTGTGTTCAGCCTATACATGTGTAACTGTGGTAAAGCTCTATATAAATCAGGCACAGGAGGTCATGAATAATAATAACTAAAGATCAAATGGAGCAACTACAAAAACAATTTGTGGCAAACTTAGGTGACTGTGACCTCTCTCAAAACATCTTCTGGCACAGGTGCATGTTTCTTCAGAGATGATATGAGATGATAAAATTAATACATATATGCAGAGATGAAGTGTACTGAGTGATACGGGCATGGTGAGGTGAGGCTTGGCTTCTACACCAGGCCCACTTTGGCCTAAGCCCTGTGAAACCACAACAGTCAATCTGATGTCAAGAGGACCCCTGAATGACTTGAGGGCTGGCTGTGCATGGGGCCTGGTCACCTTGGACAAGGCATTGACTTGGGTTTAGGGCAGGAAAGAATGAGATAGTGTGAGATTTCATAACGCAGCTCTGAGTGATGTACAACTTAAAATTCATTTCTGAAACCTCTCATTTAATATTTTAAGACCACAGTGGGCCCTTGGTAACTGAGAAGGTAAAAAGCAAATCCACAAAAAATATGTCATTGTTTTACATCATAATTATTTATTTTAATATTTATTTTCCCCACCTCTGCCTTGCTTCCACTATGGGAACAAATAAAAGATTCCTAAAAACTATTGGTGGGACACAGAATGAATAGCAATTAGGGTAGAAGTTTAAGATGAATGGGCTTTGTCAGGTAGACCCATCCACTCTCCAGTGATGCTGTAGCAGAGAAGGGTTTGGTGTCTACAAAAGCCTGGGTATGAAACCTGACAGCTAAGCATCGGCCATCATTTCAGCGCTTCCATTTCCCCATTTGTAGTCATCAGAAGGAGATCCCTTAATATATGCAGTAGGCATAAGGTACCTAAGGGGATGGGGAGGCACTGATAGCCAGGACATCTTAGGGAGAGTAGCTCAGGTCAGGGCTGGGAAGCCAGCAGGAGCTCTAGAACCATCTCCTGTCCTGCTAGCAGCCTGACTTATGCGACTCGCTTTCTCCTTGTAAAATGGTGATTTGCTGTCCTCCCTCACAGGGTGAAGATGAAGCTGGGAAATAAAAGGATTCTAGAAAAAAATGAAAATGTGTATAAACTGGTATACTATGGCTAAGACAGCAGCTCAGAGAGACTGACTAGCACAGAATCTCTGTCTGATCCAGGACCAGAGCCCAGAGTAAGGCAGAAGGAACCCGAGCTGTCTTCTGCAAGAAAGAAATCCATGTTGGCCTTTTTTTTTTTTAATCTGCTTGGTAACAGCCAGAAATCAAAAGTTGGGGTAGGTGTGTGCGGCTTCCCTATAATAAGACACCTTGCTTGGTGAGTCTCAGAGCTCAAAGTGGGAGAACTTTTCCAGCCTTTTCCCAGAAGGCTGTGGGGCTTTTCTAAGCATCTGCATGAGACTGATGTTTATGTCAAAGATGGAATTTACAGGCCCAGAGAACTCAGGCATCAGGAGAAAAGGAGAGGTTCTTGGAATGGAATCCAGACTTGCCACAGAGCCCTGCACGTGCTCTGTCATCCCTCTGTCCCTGACCTGGCTACACTCCCCAGCATTCTTCACAGGAGGCAGCAACAGCAGCTCCCAGCTTCAGCCTCCTCTCCAGCACCATAGCCTTAGTCCATGAGTCTTCCTTGAACACCGACCTACACTGATTTGCTTCCCTGAGTTGCCATGCAGCTCTCTGAGGCCCTGCCACACCCTTTATGGGGAGCTTGGAGGGTCCGTGAACCCCACCTTTGGCACATGGCTTCTGGTAAGGAGTAGGAACAGCGTTCTCCAGAGGGATTCTAGGGAAACAGGAACATAGGTCCACCCCAAGGGGACTTTAGACCTTCACACCATGCTTTTGTGTCATGATAAATAAGCAACACCCTTCAGATCTGGCCTAGTGTCACTCCCTAAATCTCCATTTTGCAAGTGAGAGCTATTCCCACTGGTTTGTTGTGACAAGAAATGACTTCCTACATATACCACATTATTTCCCAGTACTTATGCAGGCAGCTCCATGGGCTCCGAGCTCTGCTAGGACCAGAACACAGGAGCTCCCACTGATGCAGCCCTAGCAGCCACACCATTTGGAGGCTCCTACCTCTTGTGGTTCTGGAATTAATTCACATGCTCTTTTTAAATGCAGACTTACCTATTGTGCCTAGTGTCACGAACCGTACTGAAAACTCTTAACACCTTTTAAAACTCAATTCACTTTTGATGCTGTAAGAAAGATTGGGCTAATAAATAAGAACTAGAATCCATTTGTGGTCCATTTTGCTAACATATATTAAATATGGCCTGCAATTTGAACTTGCCTTATAAAATGTTTACATGCTATTAAATAGTCCTAATATCCCTCGTGTAAATTAAGCAGCTGTGATGTTCCTTATTCCAAGGAATTGCAGTACTTAAAGCTGTAAAATACTTTCATGCAGTAAATCAAATACTTCTCTCCTAAAAGCAGGATTATAAATATAAAAGGCAACAATATTGACCTCAATGTCTGCACTTGAATTACTTTGGGAAAAGTGGTATAGAAAGAAATATCCTAATTTGGATGCTCAATTCATTTGTTTTCTATGCTTTAGGGACTCGGGTTCCTGGAAAATATGGCTGTCTACAGATAAGCTTTCCAAAATACACAGCTATTCTTTATAAAAAAAAAGACAGGTTCACAAAATTGCATCCCTCTGGGGACTCGCTTCTCTCCTTTCCTCCTTCGCCAGGAGACAGAGCTCGTCTCCTCGTCTCCTCGGGTGGGGACGTTGTGTGAGAGCTTCCTGGTTGAGAAGCGCTCAGCGGTGCCTGGGCTCTGTGTGCCTTCCACAGGGCTGCTTTTTATAAAGCCTCTTTCCTCTTCCTCAGCCATCAATGGGCTGTTTTCTTGCAAGTGCTTGGAGTTTAATGGAGCTTAAGTGAGACACAGCCCATTAACGCAGTATCAATATTTATTTTTGGTTTCCACAGAAACAGATACCTGCCCGTGGGTAACTTCTCTCCAGATCCAGGCAAAGAGAACTTTGGCACAGACTGATATGCTGTTTAGTTTCTTGGGGTGGGGGTTGCTTATGAGGTTAATAAGCCATCATTTATTTAATAAACGAAACCACCTGGGAGAGGAGCTGCTTAGCAGGGCTGGACCTTGTGTGTTTGTGTGAACGTGCACAAGTGTGTAGGCGTGTGGGCGTGGGTGTGCACAAAAGACAACTGACTGGTTTATGCTCCTCACAGATCACTCTCTGTTTCCTTCCCTTTCCCCATCTGGTCACACTTTAACCCTGTTATTGCTAGGCTTAAACACCCCCAAATCAGCTATCTTATGCCAGTTTTGGTCTTCTAACCTGTTAATCAGTTTAAGGCTCCCAAGAACATGCCTGGCATAACTGCGTTTGCTTTGTGACAAAGACTGTGGATGGCTAGGAAGCAAAAACTGCTGCGTGGTAGCTTGGATTAATTCTACAATGCCAGGAAACCATGTTCCAGCTGTTTCCTACAGGCCTCTGCTCTAGTCCAGTGACTATCCCTGTAGCTCGTCTTCTTTACAGGAGGGCTGGAGTTATGTTGCAAGAGTTCAGCAGAATCAAAAGAGATGATAGGACATGCAAGCTCTGGCTCTAACGCAGAAATTTCTAAGAGCTATACCCTTGGTCATCTGTCCTGTTCTTGTCTCTGAATTTTTATCCCGTGTGAAGGAAGCATTACATTACATGTTCTTTCAAATGTCTTTGGATTATGGAATTGCGCAGACATGCTGCCGCGTAATGGCCTTTCTGACCCCGCCACACACAAGCATGGAATTCCTCACGGCTTTCCATCACCCCCTAGGAAATTGCCATCTTCATTTTGATTGCATTACCTTCCTCCATTCTTTTTTCTTTTAATGCACTTTTTCTTCTTCACTGAGCTCTATTTCTCTTGAAATTTTCCAATACTTTCCCTTTCTGTCTTATTCCTGTAATTCTAAATGTTTGGATCCTGTTATTCCAAATGTTTGGATCTCATAATCCCATTGTCCAACTGCTATATTCTCTTTCAAGTTTTGCTATTTTCTTATTGCTTCATTTAAATTACCACTAATTGAACAGCTGAAAGCCATACCCATTTGTATTTCACAGTTTATTTGTCTTTTTTTTTTTTTAAGTCAGAAATCTGGCATAGCACAAATGGGTTCTCTGTTCGGGATATAAGACTAAACTAAAGGTATTCATTAGTTTGAGCTCCATCTCCTAGCTAGAAATCCAGTATGAAATCCAATCTCAAAGCAATTGAGGTTGTTTGGGGGAATTTGGGTCCTTGTGATTGTAGGACTGATGTCCCAGTTTCACAATGGCTGTTGGCCCGGGGACACTCTCAACTCCTATTAGCTGCCCACATTTTACCTCACAGGCCTCTTCCTTCTTCAAAGTCAGTAATGATGTGTTGACTTTCCAGGCTCCAAATCTCCCTGAATCGTCCGTCTACCACTAACTGATAAAAGTTCTTTACTCTTAAAGGACTCATATGATTGCATTTGGTCCAAAGTAATCATCCTAGCCCAAGATTAGTGCATTTGGGATTGGAATGGCATCTAAAAAGTCCTGTCACAGCAGTGCCTAGATTATTGTATGATTAGATACCCAGGAGATGAGGATATTGGTGGGAGAAATAGGTTTAAAACTGGCTTTGTTAGAAGTTCTAAGACCCAGGACTCTTCAACACAGAAAAACTTAAAGGGACACAAGTTTGTATTTCCCTCTTGAGGCTAGTTTCATTCAAATAGATATTCTACCTATCAAAGCTTCCAGGAAAAAGAAGGTTACTCAATATTTTTAAGAGGTATTGTAACACACTCATGTACCTAGCTATATGCAGGAACCCCTTGCCAGACTGGCACTCCTACTTTCCCAAGCATGAGAATCGCCCAAGGGATAGTTAGAACACACTGCTGGGGTGCACTCCAGAGTTTCTGATCAGGTAGGTCTGAGTAGGGCTTAAACATGTCTCAAGTGACATTAAGGTGACTGGCCCAGAAATGACACTTTAAGAGCCAACACCTGAAGATATTAACTTTCCTATTAAAGTAAATACTATATGAACACTGTGTTCGGAGGCTGTCCATGCACACAGACACACACACACACACACACACACACACACACACACAGAGTTTGGTTATTAAAAGATATTCTAATATATTGTTTATATCTACTGACAAAATAATGAGAATAACTCTATACACTGGCTTTCTTCCAGAGAATATATTCTCTTCCGTTGCTAAACACCATCCTGTTTCCAAACATTGTTTCTTTAGCAAACTTACCCTACTTATCTGCTGCCTCTGATGCATTTATAAACTTCAGCATGTCTACCCTCCCAAAGGACCTGTAATGCTGTGAGCGTGGCTCTGTTGTTTTTCATTTCACTTTCTTTTAACGAGACCCTTAAACATTCTTTGTAGCCATGGCCTGCCAACCCTTTCCTTCCATCCTCCCTGCTGACTGGGTTCAAAAACTGGAAATTCCACATACAGAGACAATAGAATGGCCCAAATTGTGGATTAAATGGATACTACACCAACCCTCAGTTTTTAAGATATCTTTAAAAATCTGTATTAAGCTCTTCCTTCTGGGTTCATTAGCCAGATTTCTGCTGGTGACCAGAACTCGAATTTCCTCCAACAAACACATCCAGGAGCACCATCTCATGCTGATCTGTAGCCATAACAGCAGACTATGTCCTCAGGAATCTGCCTGCTCTTTCTCCAGCATCTGTTATGTTTCCCTCAGGGGCAGCTTAACTCTGAGATAACCTTTTACCAAGCAAAGCCTGCAAAGTTCCAGGCTTCATCCTTGAGGCTAGTGACCTCTCTTGGATAAAGATGTCTCCTTCCTAATAGCCTAAAATAAAGCCCTAGGACTGGGTTTCATCAGACAGACTTGGATCCCATATTTATCACTGGGGCACTCACTGTGGTCAGTGGATGTATTAGACCAATGCATTGGAATTGAAAGAGAAATGATTTCCCAGAACAAATGAATATGGTATTATCAGAAGTAGGAGGAGTGGATGCCAGGGAGTCAGAACCAGCAATGTGGTGTGCTTTTTGCACAGGTTACTATAATGACCAGATGTGTACCTGCCCATGAAAGCACTTTCAAACCTGCCAATCCTATATCTACTACGATTTGAGAGTGATGACAATGACTTCTATGAAGACCCATATGTACACAATGGAGGCCTCACCTTGTGCTCCTGCCCTCCTGAGCTCATAGAATACTCAATGTGCCTTTTAAGATGAGAGGAGAGTTTCATTTTTTCCTGCTTTGTGCCTCTCCATGTACACACTTTGGGCAAAATTTCTCAGACCATTCCAGAAATATTTCTTAGGCTTCATTTCTCCCGTCATTCCCATCTTAAGGCCAAGTACCCTCATATGAGTGTGATATCTATGAAGCAAGAGTTCTTCCCCTCAAAGGTCAGGTGGACATTTTCAAATGCAGGTCAGATGGAAGAACAAGCCATGTTTAATTTTTAAAGGGAATGTGAAAAGTAAAAGACCCTAAATTTCAAACGCAGCAGAATGGTCATCGTTCAGTGATGAGGGAGAGTCCAAAAATGCCACCAACCCATTTGGTCTCAGGCGCCAATGCTTCCTGTGCAACCTGGCTTTTCTCATTTCATTCTCTGCATATGGGGCCTGAGTCCTCACATAACTTGTGAAATTGTGAGTTGCTTGGTATTAAAAATTCACTGAAAACTCTAGTGTTTTCATCTTCAGGAACCCAAGCCATCAAGAATAGAGATAATGTAGGTAAGGCTTCCTATTTTTCTGACAAGAGTAGCTTGCAATTTTTAGATCTACACATGGATTTTTTTAAACCCACAGAGTAGGTTTCCTCTTCTTAGTTAAAGCCAAGGATGACAAATTAAATGCTTTACTAGTAATCTGTGCTTTATAATACTGTTCTAGGTGTTTTCATTTTATTATCTATTGCCCTATTGTCATACCTAGAAGGTGAACTTGTCAGGGGTGTGTGTGTGTGTGTGTGTGTGTGTGTGTATGTGTGTGTTTCTGAGAAGTGAACCAGGGCCTTCACACTGAGCTACATCCCCAGACCTTTATTTTTATTTTTATTTTTTTAAATTTTGAAACAGGGTCCCACTAAGTCTCTAAACTACCCATACTGGCAGTTCTCTTGCACCAGCCTCTTAAAGTGCTGGGATTACACACATACACCACCATACATGGCTCCTTTGTTTTTATTTTCATTTTATTCAGAAGAATAGGAAACTTGGGAAGAAAACTTATTTTTTTCCCAATCTGTAGCTATGCTATCCAAACAGTAGATGCATAGGACTATTGGAACACTTGATCTATGGCTGCTAAAACTAGGGAACTGAAAACTGTATTTAATTATAACTAAAAAATTTAAGTGTAAAATAGCTCATATGACTAGTTGCAGCACAAGTCAAAATGTACAAAGTGACAGATGGACTTAAAACAAATCTGCTGATTCTAAATCCAGTGGTACCATACGGTCCCAGGTTTGCCCAAGATAAGCTTGCCCATGACCCTCCAAGTTCTGAATTTCCCTATACCTAGAGAAATTAGATGTAAGGTTTATTAGCTGCGCATGAGTTACCCTTGATAAAAAAAAAATAAGGTTCATAACTCTGGCATTGAAGCAAAGCAAGAGAGCTGAAGGACAGCCCAAATCATTCACCATGAAAGTCCTCATTGCCTGTGTGTCCCCCCATCCTCTCAAATTTCCTCTGACAGCTGATGGTTCTAATTCCTTTCTCAATAATCCGTGTCCTGACAATCACAACACAGAACTCCTCAGGGCTTATTTCTTACACAGAAAAATCCATCCTGGGAGATATTTTTGACGAGAGGTTGAAAAAGCCATTGTTTTTATTTCCTTTAGTGCAAGATATGAAGACCACTAACAATAGTGACCTTTCTATTTTGCTTTCTTTTTCTTTCTTTCTTTCTTTCTTTCTTTCTTTCTTTCTTTCTTTCTTTTCTTCTTCTCTTCCTTTCTTCCTTCTTTCATTTCTTTGTTGGAAATTGAACTCAGGGTCTTTGCTTTTGAGCTACATCTGTATTTTTATTTTCTTTAAACTTTGAGACAAGGTCTTCCTAAATCACAAAGCTGTTTAGGCTTGGCTTGAATTCATAATGCCCCTACCTGATCTTCCCAGATTGCGGGTACTATATGTAGGCATGTGCCATAGTGCTCAATGCCATGTGCATTTCTTATTGGTAATTTTTTCTGAAACAGCATTAAGTTAATGTTGGGAAAACAGAAGATGCACAAAGTCTTGGTAGATGCTGCCTTCTGGCAGCTCTAGAAAGGTGGATGGAGAGAAACATCAGAGTCAGGTCTGGATGGACACAAACAGATCCTCAGTTTGACCTGAAGAAATTTGTGTGGGAAGGAGAAAGAAGTCAGATGATCTTAGAGTAGTGGTATCTCTCAGCATATCCCAGGTGAGGCACGGGGTCTCATGACATAGAATATCTGATAAGACCTAAGAAGAGCCAGGCAAGCTACCATATTCCTATAATCCAAGCACTACAGAGGCTGAAGCTAGAGGATCACTCCAAGTCCAAGACCAGCCTGAACTACATAATGAATATTCATGGACAGCCTGGACTACATAGTAAAACCTTAAATCAGAAAATAAAAGCAAAAGCAAAGCAACAGCAACAAATATAAGAAGTCAGTTAAGGATCATGGTTTTCTGGGATCCTCGGAGAAGGTGAGAGGGGTGCTGTAGGATAAGGCCCGGTTCTGGAGAACTTACCTAAAAAGTCTCAAATTTATCCTTTTTGGCTAAGTAGTATTTCATTCCATAAAAATAGCACATTTTAAAATGTATTTTTCAGGCCAACCAAATAGCTCAGTGGATTAAAGCACCTGCTTAGGAAGATGCAGGGGCTGGGAGTTCAATCTCCAGGCCTGCCATGCCGGTCCCACCCCCAGGGCGATGAGACAGCAATTGAGACTGGGCATGGTGGCTCGCCCCTATAATCCCAGCACTTGGGAGGCTGTTAACAGGAGGATCACTATGAGTCCGATCTACAGTTAGACCCTGAACACCTTGTCCTAAAATACAAAAATAAAATAAAATAAAGTTTATTTTTCACTTGTGGGCATTTGGGTTATTTCCAAGATTTGGCTATTACAAATTGTGCTGCTATAAACATGGGCACACATATATCACTGTGGTATGACATATTTAATTCTTCTAGAAGACAACCAGAAGGGAAAAAGCTAGGTCAAATCTAATGGGAACTCTAATCCTAGCTTGTTGAGTAATATCCATACAAATTTCCACAATGGTTGCACCAGTCAGCACTCCCAACAGTGGAGAAGTGTTCCTTTTTCCCAACAATCCCTCCAGCACTTTTATTGGATGTATATTTGATGCCATACATTCTCTCTGGAATGAGATGGAATCTCAGTGTTGCTTTAATTTGCATCTCTTGAATGACCAATGATGCTGAACATTCTTTCATATATTTATTTGCCATTTGTATTTCTTCATCTGAGAAGTGTGTATTCATTCCATGTGCTCATTTTCAGATTGAGTCTTTGAATTTTGGAAATCAGACTTTTTTCAGTTCTTCATATTTTCTAGGTATAATTCTTTGTCTGAAGTGTGATTGGATAAGATTTTTTTTCCACTCTGAGGGTTGTCTTTTCACTCTATTAGTGATTTCTTTGGATGAGATCACCATTGCTAGTTCTTTCAGATATTTCCTATGCAGTTTGAGTGTTGTTCTTGAACTTTCTGCCTACACTTATGTCTCCCAGATATCTACCTAATTTTTGTTTCAGCAAATCTAATATTGTTTAATATTTAAATCTTTGATCCATTTTGACTTTACTTTAGTGCATGGTGATATACAGAGGTCTAGTTTTAGTCTTCAGTATACAAAGAGGAAGTTTTTCCATCACTGTTTTTATTAAAGAGTTCACTGTTTCTTCCAGTGAACATGTTGGGCCCCTTTATCAAAGTAAGATGGCTAAGTGTGTTTGTAATTGTATCTGATTTTTCTAATCTATTCTACTGATCCTCAGGTTTGTTTCTTCTTTTGTTTTTCCAGTTCCATGCTGATTTTATCACAATAGTTTTATAGTACAATTTCAAGTCAGGGATTGTGACATCTCTTGCCCTGCATTTGCTGTTCAGGATTGTCTTTGCCATTCTAGGTCTCTTCTGGTTCCAGATGAATTTTAGGAATATTCTATCTAGGTTTATGAGATATGCTCATAGTATTTTATCCTGGATTGTATCAAATCTGTATGACAATTTTAGGAAAATGGCCATTTTCACAATGTTGATTCTTCCTGTCTTTGACCAAGGGATATCTTTCAATTGTCTAATATCCTTTTTCATTTTCTTTTTCAGAGTAATGTAATTTTCAATATATAGATCTTTTACTTCCTTTGTTAGCTTGATTCCTAAGTGTTCAATTATTTGGATTCTGTTGTGAAGGGTATTGCTTCCTTAATTTTTCCCTCACTAAGTTTGTTTATTATGTATAGGAATGCTATTGATTTTTAAGTATTGACTTTGTGTCAAGATACACTACTGAATTCAACTATTAGTCTATGACCATGCCACCCTGAATATGCCTGATCTTGTCTGAACTCAATTATTAAGTCTAGAAGTCTTTTGGTGGAGGTTTTGGAGTCTTCTAGTTAGAATATAATGTTATCTGTGAATAATGATAATTTAACTTCTTCCTTTCTTATCTTTATCCATTTTATTTCTCTGCTTAATATTTCTAGAACTATTTTAAGCAGGAGTGCTGATAATGGATGTCCTTATTTTGATCCTGATTTTAGGGTGAAAGCTTTCAGTTTTTGTCCATTTAGTATGATATTGGCTGTTGGGTTGTCATAGATGACTTTTATCAGATTGAGGTAGAGACCATCTCTTTTCATTTTCTGGAGGGTTCTTATCATGAATAAATGTTAGACATTTTGAAAAGCTTTTTCTGCATCTATTAAGATGATCATTTGATTTTTGTCTTTGGCTCCTTTGAGATGGTGTATTTCATTTACTGTTTTGCATATGTTGAACCATCCCTGCATTTCTGGAATGAACGCCACTTAGTCATGGTATATAAGTTTCTTGATGATTTGCTGTATTGTGTTGGGTAATATCTTATTGAAGATTATTGTATCTGTATTCATTATTTATTCAGGTGGTTGCCTATACTTCTCTATTTTGGTCAAGTGTTCCTCTGATCTTGAGGCAAGTATTAGTGTGGTACTTGCCTCCAAGAATGAGTTAGGGAGGCTTTTTTTTTTTTTTTTTTGTACTAGGGATCAAACCCAGGACCTTGTACTTGCCAAGCAGGTGCTTATACTGCTGAGCTATCTCCCCAGCCAAGATAGGAAATATTCCCTTTCAATTTCATGAAAGAGTTTGAGGAGTATTAGTGTTAAATCTTTTCTAAATTTCTTGTAGAATTCATCCAAGAATTCATCAGGAATTCTTTGTTGGTAAGCTTTTATTACATTTTCAATTTTATTAACTGATACTGGGTTATTCAGACATTTTGTATCTTCTTGACTTAGCTTGGGTAATTCATACATATCTAGAAATCTGTTCATTTTTTTTTCTGTATTTTCCGTCCAATGTAAGTAAATATTTTTGAAGTAGGTATTGATAATCTTCTGAATTTCAAAAAGTTCTGTAGTGGTTTCACCCTTTGTATTCCTCAATGCATGTATTTGAGTCTTTTTCTTTCTATCTTTTTTTT